>CAUYSK010094730.1:0-15640 GCA_963575035.1 Avahi laniger
TGTCAAGTGCTCAATAGCTACATGTGGCTAATGGCTGCCATATTGAACTGAACATTTCCATTACTGTTGTCTATTGTTCCAATAGAACGTTTCCATTACTGTAGAATATTCTATTAGATAACATTGCTCCAGAGTATCTCTTACCTAAGCACAGCCCAAACCTAACCACAACCCAAAATCTAATTCTGCAACTAATCTTGCAACTCAATACAATCACATTCACTTTCTTGATGCATCTCTTCAACAAACCAGGGATAAATAAGCAATCTTCATTGCTGAGAAGTCAACAGCTCAGAGTAAAACACCCACTCACTTGCAGCACTGCTTCTTTATATTGCGGCCACCAAACTTGGGCTTGTCTAAGCAATTTGTACAAACACCACAGTCCTCAGGCACCTGGCAGCCTGGACACTGCCCACAACGCCTTGACCGTCGTCCCTTCTTTACTGGAGGTTCCTGAGGTGCCTTGTTTCTGGTGACAGGTTTAATTGGTTTGATGGGTGGAGCAAGGGGTTCAGCATCTTCTGAGCCAGCAATTGATGACTTGTCTGTTAAAGAAATATGTCATTAGTTCTGAAGGAGTGTCAGATCCCTTTTTGGGAGTACAGAGGGAGATCCTCAAAATCCCTTTATATCATTAGATACATTCAAACCTCATTTTAATTGGAACTCCAAAAATGAAATACATTATAATAAAAATATTCATGTGTAGAACTCAGTCTATTTTGAATAATTATTTAAATGAAATGATAACTTCCAGCTTGATGAAAGCAAAAATCCAAATACTGAAAATAAAATAGTCTAACCTAAAATCAAGAATATGAACCAAATGCTTCTAAAGATTCTCTAAACCTTCATGAGGGGCTACCCCACATTTAAGAACTATATGGTGGCCATGCGAATGCCTCCCAGAACTGCGGAAAGCATAACTAATCCAGGGCCCCAGCTGCTGTGCTCTGAAATCCAGTGGTGCAAACAGGCAACACTTACCATGGGTCGCTTCCAGGCAGTGACTTGATGCAGCAGGGATACTAAAGTAGGTCTGTTTTCTGAGAGCCACAAGACCCCTCTGACAGTCAACTTTTGCTCAAAGACTCCCCGTCAGCCTTGCCAAACCTTTCTTACACTGCACAGCAGTCTAGGAAGGTTCTGCCCAACCTTCCTTCCCCCTTTCCTTCATGGGGATTAGATTAGTATCAGTCTGATGGCTCTCCTAGCCTTCCCTGGCTACCTCCCCATAGTCTTTCTTAGGCATTTTCTCTAATAAAATCTTCGTGCATTTAATCTCCTCTCACGATCTGGTTTTCAGAGGATCTAGACTAACTATGAAGATCCTACTGGGCATCTCAGAATGATCGGCAAACAAATCAAAAGTCTGCTCAGGCTCCAAGGCTGACCTACCATCATTCCCCATGGAAGACAATATCTTTTCTCGTTCTTCCCATGGTAAGGCACTCAGGGTGGGCATGTCATCAGGAAACACGGCTCGTTTCCGGCCAAGGGCAACAGCCGCTCTTCTGCAGACATGTTTAATCCGGGGTCCTCGCACAGAGGTCTCTGATGAATCACTTTCTTGACCCTGAATATGAGGCAAGCCAAAAACAAACAATAACAACCGTACATATTGAAAATATAATTAAATGAAGCCAAGGTATACTGGATTAATTTAATTATGATCTAGAATCAAAACATATCTACAACCAAAACACTCTAGTTATTCCCAGCTGATAAATCATATCAATATATAGAAATCAATTATTTCTGCATCCTAAAATTAGCAGCAAGAAAAAAAAAGGCCTTTAATCAAAAAATAGAAAACAACTAAGTTTCTACTCCCAATTATACTCCTTCTTTAAAATTCCCCTCAAAATTCAAGCTGCCAGTCTGTATTATGAAGAAGTTCAGTCTGGTATAAATAGGGCTTATCTAACTGTAGACTATTTCTTATATTTCCTTGATCAACAGAGAAATAGGGGGAAAACAACCTATAAATGGGAGTATAAAAGGCCATGGCTCCAAACAGAAATGTCTCACATTTCAAAGAGCCACTGCTCCTACCACTAACAGGCTAACCCAAAACCAACCAACATGGTGTCAAGAATAAATTCAATCATATTCCTGCTAGAATTCTCAACTGGCAGAATTATTAAATGTTAACCTGGCTGTAGGCTAAATAACATTAAAAATCTAAGTCAGTGGCCATCTTAACCTAGCTTGCTATCTTGGCGCAAATATGTATCTACTATATGACAATTTTTTTAAAGGAACCTAAAGATCAGCAAATTTTCTCAGAAAAGGCCAGTGGACTAGCTCACTTTGTAAAAAACAAACAACCCCCCCTCCCAAAACATTGCTGTTCTTTGTAAAACTTTGGTTGACATCATCCTAACTACAGCTTTTCTGTTCCACAACTTAAGGCTAAGTGCATCTCATTTGTATTCTGGAAAACCTAATTATTTATTGTGCTAATTACTCACTACTCAGAGAAAGAGAATGCCCCTCTCCTGTTTTCTATTCTATCAGTGACAGTAAAACAATTTGACTATAAAAATGTACCTTTAAAAGTAAGTCACAGTTTCCATGACACCAAACCCATGAGGTACGAACAACTCAGCATTCTCTGTAGTGTGGTCCCAACCTTAGTTCAGCCTTAGTTCGCCACTTGCCTACATGTGCCAATCCAGCTATCCACTGTTCCTCAAATATGTTTCGTACTTTTCCATCTCTACCCACACTGTCCCCTCTACTTAGAATGATACGCCCTGCCATTTTCTACCTATCAAAATCCACGGCCTCCACCATACTTTTCCTGATTCCCATAACTGAGTATAACTGAAACACTTAGCCTAAAATTTGCCCACAGAAGGGGCTCAATCAACTGTTGGTTTTAATAGGCAAGGTGGAAAAGAGTACCTGTGCTTTGGGCTGGTCAGTTTGTTTAAGACTCTTACTCTTCTCAATCTTGCAGAGCTGGGCTTTGGCCTTTTTTAGGAGGCTGGCAACCCTCTTGTCAGTCATTGGAAGCTTGTCTGCCTGAGCCAACATGGAGCCTATGGAGGAAGTGGAATGTTTAACAGTGCTAGATGAGGGAGTGGAAAGGCAGAGGGTTTTCTCCTTCTCCAGGGATGGGGCAGTTGGGCCGAGGTCCAAGTTGGTTTTTTCCAGATTTCCTCTCCCTTTCTTTATAAGTATTTTGGTTTTGACAGCTGTTGTATCCCCAAGAGTCACAGAAGCAATATCAGTCCCAGAATCAAGTGATGAAGACTTCTTCCGCCCTGTTGCTTTTTTGGCGGAAGATGAAGTGGCAACATCTTCACCAACAACCTTCTCTTTGGAAACCCTACCCACAGGATACAAAGCAGAACTACTCTGAATTTCTGATCCCTTTTTCCTTTTTTCTTTCCTTGACTCCCGCTTATTCTCTTTTTCTCTCTCTCGGTCTCTCTCTCTACTCTTGTCCTTCTCCACGCTCTTGTCAGCATCTCGATCTTTGGACAGCTCCTCAGGGGCCTTGTCTTTATTTCTCCCTCTTTCAGTCTGAGAGCCTGGGGTAAACCAAGGGAAGAGAGGAGTAGGACTACTCGATGAAAACGGCTCTGCTGGAGCACTAGTATGCTTCCTTGGTCTCTGATTTTTCTCTGCAGATTCCCCAGACTGAGTCAGGGAATGAGATGGAAAAGTAAAAGTTGGGTTTAAGGCACTAGTGGCAAGAGGACTAACAGAAATGCTTAACGAGGAAGAGACAGAAGACGTGGGGGTGAGAGGTGACAGCTCAGAAGTACTAAGCCTTCCACTTCTTGTCCTCATGGAGTGAGAAGGAGATCTTGGTTCAGATCGAATAGGACTAAACACTTTTCTTTTCCTTTTTCTATTAGATACTCCTGAAGATGACGTTCCAGCAGAAGTTCGATTACTAGGCAAGGTTACAGACTCAAATATTCTAGAGTGAGCCTCACTCGGAGTAAATCTTGGAGCTCTCAGAAGAGGGCTCCTTTTGTGCATATCAAACCTCGTTCCAGAATGGAGTGGCGAAAACAATCGGGCTGAAGCAGCAGTACCAGACGTAGAAAAACCAGACGCAAAGCCAACATCCTCGGGAGTTAGTGGAGGGGGTCGGAAATTATCAAATATTGGTTTGCGAATAAGACCTTCTTTGGCATACTTTGCTGAGGAAAAGTATTGTGGCTCTGACCTAGAATGCTTTAAAGAAGTCCACCTAAACGTCGGTTCTCGCAAAATAGATTTTCGCTTCCCTTGCATGGGAGCAGCAGAAGCAGGCAAAAATGGTGATGCTAAGGGGATTGTTGGAGGCATAAGCCAAGGTGTGTGGTCAGAGATGCTGGAGGCTGGCTGTAACGGCGGGGGTGGAGTAAGCAGAGGCGGAGGCGGAGAGGAGGAGGTCTGCTGCTGGGGGGCGCTTTGAAGAGTTGATAATTTTTTAGTTGCTCTAGATCCAAAACTTCTCTCTGACACCGAATACCTTCTGCTTCTCCTATCATTACTCTCGTTTTCTGGGGACTGGGAAATAGGCAGTGGAGTATGAACTTCAGGGGTGTCGCTCCGCTCTTCAGGAAGTACCTGAATCTCCTCAGAGGCCTGAGAATCCGTGGAGGTATCAACGCTGGGGCTACTAGATCGGGAGGAGTCTGAAGACATTTGAGAGGAGTGCTGAGAAGCTGCACTTGATTTTTCAGAAGATCCACAGGATGTGGCACTGAATCTACTATTCGGTGTAGACTCTAATCGGGCAATTTTAATTGGAGGGTCATAATCCTCATCCTCTATAAACCGCCGAGGGGTTTTAATGATCCGTGAGGAGATAGCACTGACAACAGGCATGATGAACTGCCGGATATTTTTGACCTGCGTCTTCACCTTTCTTCCTTGCAGCTGAGCTGCTTCTTTTTCAATTTTCTTTTGAGCCCCCTTTTTTGCCC
The DNA here is from genome assembly GCA_963575035.1 of Avahi laniger. NCBI lineage: Eukaryota > Metazoa > Chordata > Mammalia > Primates > Indriidae > Avahi > Avahi laniger. Next base: position 4,938 of record CAUYSK010094730.1, read on the forward strand.
TCTGCAAGAGTTGCTTAGCAATTGTTGCATCTGTCCTTTTAGAAGAAGGAATAATCCTAACTGGCTTAATCCTTCGAGGGCTTTGTCTGACAACTGTCTTATCTTCTTTTGTGAGTGGAGGTGTTCCTTCTTTGTCTTTCCGGACCTTCTGGGGCTTTTCCAGTTCAGAATTAATGAGGAGACCCGAAGGCGTCTTTATCCTTTCTGTCGATGGAGGCCTTCCTCTCCGTCGTACAATCTGTACCCCTTTCCTTCCTATTTGAAGCTTCCCTGTCTTAAACTTAGACTTGAGAGGAGAGAGTTTACCTGCTCTTAATTTTTTAATCTTTGTAGCTTGTTGAAATGTAGCAGAAGGTGTCCGTTTAATTTTTTTCAGGCTATCTTCTTTGTTTCCCTTTGGTAACTCGGAAATGTCCTTTCCATGTGTTATTTTGATTTTTACTCCAGGGAAGGTGGGAGGTCTTCCTCTCTTCTTTTCTATACTTTTAGAATCTTTCTTCTTGATCTTATCTCCAGATTTGGTCTCTGATTTATTTAGAGGGGAAAACACAGATGGATCTGAGAGGATAGCTGAATTTCGGTCAGAGCCACTTCTAGGTCTCCCACGAGGCTTTCGAGGACTAGTTTTAACTGTATGTAGAAATTAAACAATGAAGAGCATATATTTAGCTGTGGGTTCAGGTCTTAACTAAGCTGAATATAATTTAGCAAAGGCCATTTTGTACTGAACTCAACTTGAGTCTAATGAGTCAATCAAACATCTTAATTATGTTTAGTTTCTTTTCACCAAAAATTTGCCTCAAAGAAGTCAAGCAAATAACATTCCACCTGAAAGAACATTACTTTTTTGATACAAAAATCAAGATAATAATAAAAGGTTTTCAACTGAACAATTAATCTACACACTGATTTTCCTATAACTTTTTTCCCCTGAATTCAAAGGAATTATTAAAAAAAAAATCTAAACTACCTCTCCATATTCTAGCCACCAAGACTAACATTTAAGAACATGCTTCTGGTAAGTCATCCCATCTTTTTAATTCAGAATTTTGGCTTTGAACAAACTTGAATAAGGTGCTCTTCAATCAACAACATACCAATTTCCACAGGAAAAGGCTCCTGGGCAGCTCAGAGTCCTATATTTCAATCTGTTTTGCCAAAGTAAACTAAGAAAGTTTTACTGTATAGAAAAATATTCATTAATGAGACATCAGAATAAAATCACTGAACTCAGTGGCATTTGAACTAATCAGTGAAGTGACATGATGATGTGCCCATTAATCCACTCCCCTACCTAGAGGTTCTTAACTAGTTAGTTCCAAGTTACAAAAAGATTTAACCTTAATTGATGTCAACAGCAAAGGGACAATTTACTAAATCAGATTTCTATTCTAGATAAATGGAATTTGCCAATTTATAAATCAGCTCAATTTGCTACTTATCAAGAGATTTAAGAAACAAGACTGTTTCTAAAATACTTGTATAAACCTATATTTTAAAGTGTAGCAAGCGTTGTCTATTTTATCAAATCTTTTCTTCCCTCTTAACTTTTCTATGTTTTATAATCTGCAGTCCCCAACCCCTGGGCCATGGACCAGTACCAGTCCGTGGCCTGTTAGGAACCAGGCCACACAGCAGGAGGTGAGCAGCAGTTGAGCAAGCTTCTAGAGCAAAGCTTCATCTGTACCTACAGCCACTTCCCATCACTTGCCATCCTCCCCCTTCCTCACCCCCCACCAATCCATGGAAAAATTGTCTTCCATGAAACCGGTGCCTGGTGCCAAAAATGCTGGGGACCACTGTTTTATATGACAACATTCTTCTGACATTAAAACCTCCTTTGACAGGCACCAAAAGAAATTGATGCCATTATGATAAACACTTTTACAATGAAATTACTTTCTAACCTAACAGAAAACCAGGGTCTTATTGTTGAGGTGTCTAAATATAAATACATTCCTCATCAATTAACTGATAAGACTTCCCTTAATAGATTGAAGATTTACAAATCCATTCTCAAGATATTCTAATTACAACAAAAGTAATAGACTAAGAGATAGCAGAGAAATGATGTTTCATTTCTTAAATAATGAAGCATATCAATGTGCTTTTTAAAAAAAAAAAACAAGACAACATTCAAGGTAGACTGACAGCCAAAAAGGAAACTTAAGAGGAAACCATCATGAAAGAGTTGTGAATTAACAAAATAAAACTTCTGTTCAGAAGTACATCACAAGATTCCTTATCATTGTGGTAGACTTGAACCTGGCAATTCAGAGGGCTTTATCAATTCTGAAAACCTCTTCTATCCTACTTTGAAAAGAAGCTTATGATAGACAAGTAAAAGAAGCAAAACAGCGAAGAGTCCTAGCACTGCCGCTAACTTCCCTGATTCACAACACATCCAAAGAATTCTCAAGTTGGTTATAATTACTCGTCATGCATTTTCTGGGCCTCATTTTGTCATCTGTAAACAAAGGGTTAGCCAGATGATCTCTTAAATTCCTTTCCTTTATAAAGTTTTAAGATTTCATCACAACTTAAAGAGAACATTGCTACTATCTGAATAGCACAGATACTGGGACACTACTGGCTAACTCCTCCCAACTAGAATGTAATACCACCACCATTGTGGAACAGAAAAAGTGTCAACTTGAATGTTTGAATTAGATTACTATATAGCATATCATGACTTCTAAGTGAGATTCAAATGCTAGCAAATGTCACAAACTAAGTCAACATCAAAGAGCAAAAACAGCTGACAATATCAGTATTTAACTACATTGTCTATCCCACATAAAATCAAAGAAAACCATACACGAATTCAGAATGGCAGTACAGATGGGGAATGTATTTTCATCAAAAGGTCTATAGCCCTCTACTTTACAGAACTGAATCCTGTAAGCCATTAAATGTTATTTGCACTAAGGATCTTCTCTTAGGAAACTGCTTCTAAGTCTAGAATTTCCAGATATTCTAGATATTTTCTTGGTGAGAATAATGACAAATACTGCTAATAAATGGAAACACCCCACATCATTTTTCTTTTCTTTATTTTAATACAGCCTTTCAAGGATCAGGTAAAATAGTTTCACACAGTGCCAATATTTTGTTCTTAGTTCTTTGACAATAGCAGATCAAATTTCAATGATGAAATTTGGCTAACTTATTCCCAAAGGCATATATACTACCAAATAATACGAAATGCATAAATCTGAAGATGCTCTGAGTAGCTCACCTTCAATCTGCCTACCAGGTTTCCCAATCATTCTGTGGACACTTACTTCCCATGCCCCAAGTAGTTCCCAGAAAGAAACACACTAAAGAATAAACCAAATGTGGTCTGACAGAGAAGAGGCCCATAAAGTCTAGTTCGTAAGCCATTTCCTACCCCCAGTATTGGAGAGCACCTTTATATGCAAAGAAGACAAGGGGAAGCCACAATCTCCTAACGAATAAAACTTAAAGGCACCACGTGCTTAATTGGTCATACCTGAAGGAGACCTTGTGGGACTTCGCACTCTGACTTCTTCATCTGAGCCAAAACCTAAGAACTGCTCATCCTACAACAAAGGAAAATTATTTTAAAATCAGAAGCAAAAACATGAATGTGAACACATCCCAAAGAAATGCCCAGAGGAGACACAAATGAACCTGGAAAACTAGCCTCTATATATTAATCACATCATTCAAATGGATACTATAAAATAACTAATACTGAAATAAATGGACCCAGCCATACAGCTTCATTACAGACAAACAGAAGCTGTGTAGTGAGTGAACAATGCATTGAAATGTCATCTTTGGTGCATAGTACACAGGGAATAGACCTAAATTTCAAACTACAGATACAGCCCAAAACAATTAAAGGACAGCTTTAATTCAGGTATGCAAATCAGTAAAATGGCAGAGATACATAGCCCCAATACAACAAATACTTTTCAATAAGTATTTAAGTCTACAGACACATAAAGAATAACATAAATAATATAATAATCTCTTGCCTACTAAATATTAATAGAGACTGAAAGTGCCATAATTGTCAGTTCCTTAACTCAGGAATTGACATTTAGATATGATTTCTGTACATTTGAGATCCAGAGATTCTCAACGTGCATTTTATGGCATTGTTTTGAAATGCCCTGTGATAAGAGACTTAATGGTGGGCAGCAGCATTTGTAAAAGGGATCATGAATTGACCACATGAGGGTGAAATCCTTTTATTAATAACTTAGGAGAAACATCTTATTTTCAGTTGTATTTGGAAAAGACAAAAAGCAAAAACTTCCCCTTACCTCTAACTTTTAACCTGTCCTTAAAAAAAATACTAAGGGTTCATTTAACCTATTTTGGATGAGTTCTTAAGAAAGACGGTCTATTTAAACAAAATGATTAATAGCAATTCACTGATTCAGAGGTTAAGAGCTCTTTCCAGAAAGAGAATCACAGAGAGGCAGAATTTCAGCTTCCAGAAACAAAATCCACATAAAACAAGGACAAAATAATGAATGAAGAACAGACTTTCTTGAACCTCCAATTTATACCGAGAAGTCCCAAACTGAGTTCCAATGATTAAAGCATCTAGATTTTCCTCTCAGGAGCTAAGATCACATGTATATAGGCAACATCACAGTGGATTTTTTGCTGAAGAGTTGTTTCCTCAATTAGTTTAAAGCTAGAATCAGATGCTAATCTGCCTAACCACTTTTCAACCAAGAATATATTAAAAGATACATATAACTTTTAGACAAATTAGCAGGCTCATTTCTTAAATTTAAATGCTTTTGAGGAGCAAAACATTTGGGGCCAAGCTTTTGCATACTATGCAACTGAAAGACAATTCGTATTAAAATCTAAAAAGGTTTGTGCTCTGAGATTGCTAAGATTAAAGTACTGAACTATTTAAGAAAAGGTTAAAATTCTATTTTTCAAAAAGATTTATTCGAAAAAGTATTACAACTCTAAGAACATGTTAAACCTGAATTTAAGGAATACACACTACTTTTTAAAAAATGATTTTTCTTAGAGAGAGAGTCTTGCTATGTTGCCCAGGCTAGACTCAAACTCCTAGACTCAAGTGATCCTCCTGCCTAAGCCTCCTGAGTAGCTGGGACTACAGGCACATGCCACTATGCCCAGCTTACCAGAGTACCTTTTGTAGTTTCTTCTTTCATCACTAAATTAAAAGCAAATTCTTTTTACTTTAAAAAATTTAAAGTCTCACATCTGTAATCCTAGCACTCTGGGACGCCGAGCCAGGCGGATTGTTTGAGCTCAGGAGTTTGAGATTGGCCTGAGCAACAGCGAGACCCCGTCTCTACCAAAAATAGAAAGAAATTAATCTGACAACTATAAATACATAGAATAAATTAGCCGGGCATGGTGGCGCATGCCTATAGTCACAGCTACTCGGGAGGCTGAGGCAGGAGGATCGCTTGAGCCCAGGAGTGTGAGGTTGCTGTGAGCTAGGCTGATACCACGGCACTCTAGCCCAGGCAACACAGTGAGACTCTGTCTCTAAATAAATAAATAAATAAATAAATATGTAAACTGGGTGTACAATACTGTTCCTATCATAACAGTTATAATCTAAAACCATCAATAAATATTTAAAGGAATTGAATAAATCACCAACAGTACAAAAATTGCTATTCTTTCTGCTATTATTAAAGTCACATGATGGCCATTTTCAGATCCTCCAAGTTTCTGATTAATCCATTTTTTCCCTGCATTATCCTCATGGAATAAACTGCTAATCTAAGCATTTTTTTCACAAAGACATCTGGGGATTTCCCCACACTTACCAGGGAACTACATTGCTAAATGCATGACTTTTATGCTCCAATGCTGCAATGATAAGACAATTCAAGCAATTATACATACAATAACCAACAGGTAAAGCAACCAACAGGTAATGAAAGATTATTAATCTTTAAAAGACATATGAGAGATTCACCCTGCTATGTTCATTATCAACAACCTTAGTGGGTCACTTTTCTATATTTTGAACTTTTACAAAATATAACTATACAATGCTAATTGCAGTATGCTCCAAAACAACAGAGTACCACTGAGCTGTCAATATTTAAAGTTTCCAAGTACTTTCCAAAATGACAGGAAACATTAATTTGTTTTCCTTCTGGTCTTGTAGTTAGAATAAGAAAAGAAAAGAAGTAGTCAAAAAGAACTATACTTCTACTCAAGAACTTTCTTTTCACTTCAAATATAAGTTGACTTCTTGAAGAATGCTTTTAAAAATAACTATCCATTGTTTAAAGAATCCAGACAGCTTTGCCAGAAACAAAAGCTGGGACACTGTTATGTTAAAGAATTCTAGTCTTTTAACTCTGAACTTCCAAGCCTATGTAAGAGCCCTAAAAAAGTATCCAAGGAAAGTCAAGTTAAGAAAGCACTGGGAGGCGGTGGCTCACGCCTGTAATCCTAGCACTCTCGGAGGCCGAGGCGGGCGGATTGTTTGAGCTCATGAGTTCGAGACCAGCCTGAGCAAGAGTGAGACCCCGTCTCTACTAAAAAAAACAGAAAGAAATTATCTGAACTAAAAATATATAGAAAAAATTAGCCGGGCATGGTGGCACATGCCTGTAGTCCCAGCTACTCGGGAGGCTGAGGCAGTAGGATCGCTTGAGTCCAGTTTGAGGTTGCTGTGAGCTACGCTAATGCCACGGCACTCACTCTAGCCAGGGCAACAGAGTGAGACTCTGTCTCAAAAAAAAAAAGAAAGAAAAAAGAAAGCACTGGGAAAGAATGCTGCAAGAGGGTGCTGCAAAAAAAAAAAAAAAAAAAAAGTTCTCCCTGTTGTACACTCTGCACTGTCATCAGCACATCAGCCATAGACTACAGCCATAGACTACTACTCATCCTGTTCCATCACTCCCCTTTAGACAGGCAGGGTCGCTGGAGGATGTAAACAAAGCAACAGTGCTGCTTCCCAAGGATTTAGACTTGCCTAGAAATCAAAAGACTACCCTCTACAAAAAAGACAACAAAAGGAGCTGCAATTAAATCCATGTTTGGCACTGTGGTATCATAAACCTGGACAGCCCTGAAGAGAGAGGGTACAGGAGACATCATGTTCCACACGACCAAGGACTCCTGGGAACTGGGCCCTGACAGCCATTCATCACATACTTTTCCCTTCAATATGGCCTTCTCTGATGAGCACAGCATTCCAAGACTAGAGTACAAGCAAGAGCCATGAAACCTATTCCTTCTGGACAATGATGTCCTTGGAAACCAGACAGCCAAGATTTCAACATTTTCTTACCTCCGATGATAGAAAAACACCCTTGTCAAGTTGAGCACTGTAAAATACTGTTAAACCACACTTAACTTCCAGTGATCACGACAACAAATTAAGCTACCCAATGTCACTTCCTAAGTGAAATCTAATTGCCAAAGTAATAAACACGTAGAATTTTATTATCGGTACCCCTAACTCTAGGGTAACAGTTATTTGAGCACTTCTAAGCATACCTTTACTAATAAATTCACTTTACTCACAAACATCTTAATATTAATATTTAGGATTTTTATTTTAGTGGCAGAATTTCTTTAGTAGTTGGTTATATTTGCAAGTGATGAAATAATATTTTTCCCGTAAGAGAACCTAAATGAACCCCAAATAAGTGTTATACATGATAATGTTTACATACAGACTACAATGAAGACATTTTAGAAAAATACACTGAATTTAGTGTTTCAAGGAATATTTCTTTACTTATTCATTCAAAAAACATTTATACACTTGTCCCGGGCTGTATGTTCCAAATGCAAAGTTGAGTAAGACATGATTCCTGCTCCCAAGAAGTATCTAAGGCAAAGACAGGCAGGTGTACAATTTCAACCTTCTTTTTCAAAAATCAAAGTCTCATTAAAATGTCACCAAAGGATAGCTGGGAGTGCCTGTAGTCCCAGCTATTTGGGAGGCTGAGGCAGGAGGATTGCCTGCGTCCAGGAATTTGAGGCTTCAGTGCACTATGATCATACCTGTGAATAGCCACTGCACTCCAGCCTGGACAACACAGCAAATCCTATTTCTAAAAAACAAAAAGTCACTAAAGGATAAAACACTATTAATTCATATTCTGGAATTTAATAAATTGTTGAAATCTTGGAATAATTAATTTTTCCTCCCATATAAGTATTTGGTTTTTAGAGAAATACTTAACGAATTTCAAAATTCTTCCAAAGGATGTGACAATGTATATTTGTGCCCTCAGTACTATAACTAGGCATCGTCCAGTGTTAAAAATCAGACTGAGTTTAGGGAATGAAGACCTAAATCATCTGCAGTGATTAGATGTGACACAGCTAGTAATACCAGTAATCTGATAAAATTTCAACTGAAAACCTCAATGCTTTCCTCCCTACCTCCAACTAAAATGCATAGCTTTTAGTTCTGCCCTTACGTTCTTTCCAATTAAAAATAAATTCTTCCCACTTTACCATAGTCAGAGCAAAAATCACTCAGAGTTCTACACTTCCAAGGCTAAGGTGGAGGTTCCAAAGCTACTTTGAAAACTCTATTAAACAAGCTCGGCCATTCCCGGCCTCAGATGAACAAGGCCTACAATGACTCTACTCTTATCTTCCTCTCTTTTCTAGCGAGACCCCTCAGCACTTCAGAGCACTTAATTAAGAGGTAGGTATCTCAAACACTCCCTTTAGCAGCCATATCTGAGCATTCTTCTGTCTCCAAAATCTTTAGTCTTAAGAGTTTGAAAAACCAAATTCCTTCGATTATAAAATTAATTTCAACGAATCAAGTGAAAATAACATCAACAACCACAAACAGTATCAAAATCACTCCTGATGCACTTGTTTTTTGAAATGGTTTGTTTTAAAAGCTTCTCATTTTTGGTATCATCGTATATCATTCAATCAAATGAGGGAGCCACAGGAGAACTAAGAGAATTACTGAGAACTAGAGTTGAAGAGACACCCAGGAGGCAAATTGTGCATCTTGGCAGCTATAAGTTTAAAAAGAGTAACACTTCCCCTTTGAGATTTTATTCCAGTTAGCTATCACTTCAGCTGCCACATTTCCCTTGTGTCTACTGCTACAAGCTCTAAAATACCAAGGTCTTGATGTTGCATTTTAAAGACATGTACACATAATTAGTAGTATTTATTAATACTTAACAGAAGGAATTTTTTAAAACGTAGCTGGGCACAGTGGGGCACGCCTGTAGTCCCAGCTCCTCAGGAAGCTGAGGCAGGAGGATCGCTTGAACCCAGGAGTTCAAGGTTGTAGTGTCAATGACTGCACCTGTGAATAGCCACTGCACTCCAGTCTGGGCAACACAGAGAGACCCCATTTAAAAAAAAAATGTGTTCACATCTTTTTCTCTAGAATGTGTACTCTTTGAGTATAGGAACAGTTTACTTGTTCATTTTTGTATTCCTGATATCTGATACAAATTTGGAACCCAATAAAAGTTTGTAAACTGAAAATAAAGGAAATGCAATATACTATTTAAAAAACATTAAATATCTACTATAACAACAGTACTGTAGCAGAAAATACTAGTAGATTCCAAAGAATTAGACAATATGATTCTTACTTTTAAGAACACACAGGGAGCAAATTAAAACCACAATGAGGCTGGGCGTGGTGGCTCACGCCTGTAATCTTAGCACTCTGGGAGGCCAAGGTGGGTGGATCGTTTGAGCTCAGGAGTTCAAGACTAGTCTGAGCAAGAGTGAGACCCCGTCTCTACTAAAAATAGAAAGAAATTAGCTGGACAACTAAAAATATATAGAAAAAATTAGTCGGGCATGGTGGCGCATGCCTGTAGTCCCAGCTACTCGGAAGCCTGAGGCAGTAGGATTGCTTGAGCCCAGGAGTTTGAGGTTGCTGTGAGCTAGGCTGACGCCACAGCACTCACTCTAGACAGGGCAACAGAGTGAGGCTCTGTCTCAAAAAAAAAAATTAAAAACAGAATTACCATATGATCCAGCAATCCTACTTCTGGGTATCTATCCAAAGGAACTGAAATCAGTATGTTGAAAAGATATCTGCACTCCCATCTTCTTTTCAGCATTATTCACAATAGCTAAAATATGGAAGCAACCTAAATGTCCATCAGTGAATGAATAGACAAAGAAAATGTGGTATATATGCACAATAGAATACTATATAGCCTTAAAAAGGAGGAAACTCTGCCATTCACTACAACACGGATGAAGTGGAGGAAACTATGATAAGTGAAATAAGCAAGGCACAGAAAGACAAACATTGCATGATTTCACTTATACGTGGACTCTAAAAAGGTGTCTCATAGAAACAGAGTAGAAATGTTACCAGAGGTTGGGAAGTAGGGGGAGAGATGGGGAAAGGGGAGATATTGATTAAAGGGTACAATGTTTCAGTGAGTCTGGAAGAGTAAGTTTTAATGATCTACCGTACTGCATGGTAACCATAGTTAATGTATTATATATTTCAAAATTGCTAAAAGAGGCTGGGTGTGGTGACTCACGCCTGTAACCCTAGCACTCTGGGAGGCCGAGGCGGGTAGATTGCTCGAGCTCAGGAGTTCAAAACCAGCCTGAGCAAGAGTGAGACCCCGTCTCTACCAAAAATACAAAGAAATTAGCTGGAAAACTAAAAACATATATAGAAAACATTAGCCAGGCATGGTGGCGTGTGCCTGTAGTCCAAGCTACTCGGGAGGCTGAGGCAG
>CAUYSK010094731.1:0-37416 GCA_963575035.1 Avahi laniger
TCCCCCCTTCTTTGAACCTCCCTACTCCCTGAGACACAACAGTATTGAAATCAGGCCAGTTCAAAACCCAACAATGGCCTCTCAGTGTTCAAGCGAAAAGAAGAGTCAACACATCTCTCACTTTAAATCAAACACTAGAAATGATTAAGCTTGGCAAGAAAGGCGGGTCGAAAACTTAGTACCTTCCTACTTTCCCTGTTCTGTAAGACAAATCCCAGGTTCTCAATAGTCACTGGACAATGTCGTGAAGATTGGCCTATAGTTTTTCCTCTCCTCATTGTACTCAATTTTTTTTTCTGTGTTTTTATGTTACTCACACGATGGTTTAATTTATTCAAAATTGGAGATTTATCCTTCATTGATATATATATGTTAATATTTCTAGAAAAGATTGGTCCTCAGAATGCCCTGCCAGAGAGGTAAAATTCAGTTTTTCTCCCTTTCCAGGAAGAGTTAGCATCGAGTTTAACTAGCACAGATGGTGAACAAAGGAGAGACTGGGCACGACCCAATTCTTCAGGGATGAGCAGTGATCAGCATTCAGTAGTGCCAGGGCAGCTACTGGGTACAGTCTTCATTTTATATAGTAGATTGAGAAAAAAGTAAAACTCAGAGGCTTGGGGCTTAAATGATTTGCCCAAAATCATATACCTGCTTAGTGCCAGAAGAAAACAGGTATCCTGACTTGTGGTTTTCCATGTTATCGTGCCTGTGCAATTGAAAATCACATCAGAATAAATAACACAAAAGAAACTAGGAACACTGTGTTCTCCCATTTTGCACTCTGCTTCCACGTGTCCTCGTTTATTCCACAAAACATATACCACACTTGAATGACAAAAGGCTTATCTTTGCAAGATAAATCCACCCAAGGAGTGTACTTTAGAAGAAAGAGCACGCAAATAAGAAGTTTAAGAGTTTAGATGGAAGACAGGAAATTAAAGGGAACTTGTTTTTATCTTTAGATTCAGTCATTCTTGAAAAATGAATTATTATATTTATTATTATTGCCCTAAACATAACATATTTGTAAATATTTTTCTAGTAATTGTCTTCACTATTTTTCACTTCTGGGAAGTTTATAGCATCAATCTAAAATGCAACAAGACTTATAATGAACAATGCAAGATAGATGCTTACTTTTGCAAAATGTCTCTAACGTATTGAAATCTATGAGATTATTCGAGGATATTAAATGTAATATTTTTAAAATAAAAAAAGCACAGTATATAGGAAAAGAAAATAAAATGGCTTAATTAGACATAGGCATGGGAATAACTCTAAAGTTAAATTTTTTCATGTTAATTTTCATTAATAGCTTTTTTTGCACAAATCCCCATTTTGAAAGAAAAAAAGAAATATCACGTGTAGACAACCCTCTAGAAGCAAGAGCAAGAGACAGAAGATTCTTTATCACACACACCTGCGTTCAAGTGGTCACATGCGGTATTCTGCCTGCCACTACGTGCTGTGTGAGGTAGAGCTCGCCTCAGACCAAACATTAAATTGCTTTAAAAATATGCCTTGAAATTCTTATCTAGTTTGCTCACACATTGGTGAAAGGCTCTACACTTTATTAAGATAAAGGAGAGGCCGGGCGTGGTGGCTCCCGCCTGTCATCCTAGCACTCTGGGAGGCCAAGGCGGGAAGATGGCTTGAGCTCAGGAATTCGAGACCAGCCTCAGCAAGAGCGAGCCGGGCATGGTGGCTCGTGCCTGTGGTCCCAGCTACTCGGGAGGCTGAGGCAGGAGGATCGCTTGAGCCCAGGAGTTGGAGGTTGCTGTGAGCTAGGCTGACGCCACGGCACTCACTGTAGCCGGGTTAAGAGAGTGAGACTCTGTCTCAAAAAAAAAAAAAGATAAAGGAGAAAGCCTTTTTTCACCTAAGGCTAGGGCCTGACTTCCCCATCTCTTTCTTGTTTCCTCTTCTCGAGCCCAGGAGCAGCGGAGGGACGAGGGTCCCCATCATGTGCTCGATGAGGCAGAGAGATTCCGGGCTCCTCTCCCTGCTGTCGGCACGCGGGACTGCCGTCTGCTCTGGGGACGCGGCCGTGGCGCGAGGCCGGTGCGCAGGGGCGCGGCGAGGACGCGGAGCCCAGGGACGGAGGCGGGGCGCAGCGCGTCCTCTTTCTGCCGCGTTGACAGACTCGGGGCAGAGGGGCAAAAGGGCCCACCGGGAACTACCGCGGGAAGCCGGGCAGATGAGGGGCAGATCCCGCAGCGCCCTCGTGCGGGCTCCTGGGCCGACGGGACGGCTCTGCACCCCGCCGCGGAGAGCCCGGGCCTCAGGGGTCTCCGCGCCCCGCCCGCCTCGGGCCACTTGGTGGCCTGCGTGCTGCTGGGCTCCCACGGCTCCCTTTGCACTGAACGCAGCCGCCACCATGCCGCTCCTGCCCACGCTCCTCGTTTGCTTCCACCTGTCCGTCCTTAAAAGCGGGTCCCTGCGTGGTTCAGGTCCTTCACGTGGCCCAGCTCCTGCGGCCAGTACCCCTGCCTCGCCACGTCCACAGGGAACCCTCCCGCCCAACCCCGGGGTCTCACGGCGCAGAGCACCAAGAAAACCCCCACCACGTCTCTGCGTGGCAATGCAAGCTCCGCAGAGCAGGGCTTTGCCTGTCCCGTCCCAGCAAGGACCAGATGCAAAGCTGAATCTAAAATGATAGAATGATAAAGACGACACCTGCCTCCCAGGGGGTTGTGAGAACTGGACCGCCCGCCTGTGTCTCACTGCACTTAGGCAAGCCCTGTGCACGGAGGAAGCTCTTGCTACAAGGAAGCTATGGCGGCACCATCCCTCACCTAACAAACGCCTCCTGGGGACCTCCTAGATTCCAGACGCTGTCATGAGCTGGGGACAGAGTGCTAACGAAGACAGAGTGGTCCCTTCTTTTGTAGAGCTTAGAATGTCATGGGGAAAACATTAAATAAGTAAATCCAAATGTTGACTGAAGTTGTCAGAAAGCAAGTACAGCACGCCACTGAAGCATACAGCAGCAGGCCCTAGCCGTTTAAAACATTTATGTGTGCCTTCCCTCAAATCTCCAGTCTGAGGACTGCCTGCTCGGGTGTAAACAGACCCGCCGGGAGGCTGGATTTCTTTGTTGTCTTTCTCCAGCCGCCCTCTCCAAAGCTAAGGCTGGCTTCACTCCTCTCCTATACCCAAGAGATTTTAACACAAAAGTTAAAACTTTTCCCGACTTTCCCCTTCTGCCTCGCTCCTGGGTACTTTCTAGATCTTCACATTTCCTGGTCCTTTCTAGACCACCCCACTGTACCTCCCTGGGTGTTCTCTTTCATTTTTAAAAACTCCAAAGCTCCAGGCTCCTACGCTGTGTGTGCAAAAAAACAAAAACAAGCCTCTGAAGATTCTCCTCCTTCCCCACACATGGCTCCCAAGGGGAACACGAGGGGAGCCTTTTCCTACAGCACAAATCTCAGCATCCTGACACACACTAGAAATTGAAGGAAAAAATACGATTTCCAAGCCATGTCTTTAATTGGTACGAAGCCTCGTTCAACACCACGGCGTGCATGGCTGGCAGCACGGGGAACCGTTGCTGTGGCGTCAGCAAGGACTTGGAGGGACGTGCCCTTTCTATCACACACGAGCTGCTTGCCGAACAGAGTGGTGGCTTTGGGACCGCAACAAGATTTATATCAGAATGAGTGTGACTCTATATGGAAAAACCAAATCTAAGAATTCTATCAGAAGATTACCACCTCTTAAACCTGCACTCCAGGCTAATGATTTCACTCCCAAGTATCTCTCACACCTTGTAAAAACCTTAGTCTGAGAAAAAAGATAACATTTTCTAACCATTAAATCATCATTTCAGGCACTTGGAACTGTAGTAAAGTCATGGTGAGAGTGAGCATTCCTAGTGCTTTCTCAACAAAAGTTAACTTTTTAGGTTCAAGAGACAGTCGTGGATCACTTTTGCAACCTTTGTAAATTAAATTTTGTTGTACCCTGCCTTATTTTATAAAAAGAGAAACACAACACTTTGGAATTGACTACTTCCACCTCTGGGCTTTAATGGATATAATAATGCTAGTACTAATAGCAGCAGCTAACATTTAAATAGTTCCTGGCACGTGGTAAGTCAGCACTGTTTTACAGAGGAGGAAACTGACGCCAAAGAACTGAAATTCCTTGCACAAGGACGCACAGCTCACAAACTGTGAAAGGAGATCTCAAGTGCAGACAGCCTGGCCCTGGGACCTGGGATCTGAACTACTGGGCTTTACAGCCTCTTACCTAGATCCCTGAGCCTGAATGTTATAGGCAAAAGTTAAACTTGCTAAGATCCTTCCTCTTACACAAACACCAATAAATCATGCTGTCATATGCCTTTGATGGGATTTACTCTAAGTGGTACTAGGATCATATTCACAAATGTGTGGTCCAAACTAGCCAGGACTGTGGGTGAAAGTACCTTCCAAACTGTGCAGAGATGACACGCAGTCATTCAGGATGGCACCTTAACAAACACCTGCTCAAAGCTTGAAGGTCATAAAAGGAAAAGCCATTCTGTAATGGTGAGAGAGTGCCCAGGGACTGGGGCAACCAAATGTAGCTGTGACACCTTTAGCTAGGTGACTTTCTGCTGTCCTATCCTGATCTTGTTGGTCAAATCCATTGAAGGAAAGAGTACAGAAGGGTACACAAGAAGTTCTGTACAAGTTATCCATTCTGCTAGTGCAGACAGCTCTAAAAATAGTGTTCATGCAGATCCCCTTTAGTAGCATCAGCTGGCTTCCAACTCTTGATACGGTCCAGGTGAGTACCAACCTTTTACTACTTTACTAGATAATGGCAAATAAAAATTCATAATGGATATGAAATCTGCAATGTTTAATAATTAATGAGGGCCGTTCTTAGAGATCAGATTTTTTTGCATAGGCTCCACTCTCAGTAGAAGAACCTCGTTGTCCAGTGACCAGGATTCAGCTACTGATTGTAAACCCGTTGATGCCACACTTAGAGGGAAAAAATATTCTTTCCTTTTTACAGAATCTCAGTTTCTCTTCTTTTGCATTCAAAAATTTCAGTGATTAACCTTAAAAGAAAAATAGGATCAGAAATAGAACAAGTACAAAAAGAGAACATTAATGATTTAGAAAAAGTAGGTGGGAAACACTGGTTTTTACTTTCTCCCTTAACTAAGAATAGCAGTCAGCTACTCAAAATCTCTCCTGAACAAATGTGAGGTGTAAGTACACAAAATAATTATCACTATAACTAATACTGGCAAGTTAGAAGGATAATTGGTGGCACTTTTGTTGGGATGGTGCCGTGACAGCTGTCACGGATTCTCACGGGGACTGAGTTATAACCCCACTTGGCGACTGCCTCTAGCTCACTTGGAACATTTTTAAAATAAATACATGGCAACAGTTTTCAACTGTGCTTGTCCGCAGAGTTGGCCAAAATGTAGGCCATGGCAAAATCCGCCCTCTCTAACAGGGCGGGGGGAGCCCGGAAAGCAACAGCGCCAGGTGGGAGGCACTCCCAGGTGTGAAAACAAACCACTTCACTGAGCATTCGCACCTGCTTTAAACCAAGGGCACCCACTAGAGAAACAGAGATCTTAGGAGGTTTCCCCCTTTCCGCGCCCGGAGCATCCATCAGCACGCAAATATTTCACGTCTACTTGTCAGAATATATCTGGCCTCTAATTCTCTCTTCTCCCTTCCCTCATTTTCCCCAGAGAATTTTGTCTTTGGGCCTATTTTCTCCTCTCTGAGCAGGTACTAGGCCACGTGCCCCATGAGAGTGGCCAGTAGGTAAGGGTCACAACTAAGCCCGGGGCAGTGCAGGCGACCCCCTGTGGAACTCGGAGCGGAGGGCCTGCCCGGCCAAAGCGTCAGGGGGGCAGCGCCAGCGACCCTGAGAGTTAGGATGAAAGGTGTTCTCTATCTTCTCTGTCCCGGAGGGACTCGCTCTGTCAAGAAGACAAGTTAACCTTAATTCCATGTGGCATGTTCCCTGTTCAGATGGGACAGGAAAGGCATGTCACCAGACTGGGAGGGCTCCTGGGGGCGAGCTCTGAGCTCCTTCGGCAGCGCCAGCAGGAGCAGGCCAAGTGCAGAGGGCAGATGTGGCTGCACTCCAGGCAGGAGGGACAGCGTGGACAAGGCCCACCTGGCTTCCTGCATTTCTAGACTTTCTGCTGTACCTTCATAAAGCACGATCCACTGACGTTCTAATTGTATCTTGGGCTAGACTGGTAGGCACTACTTTAATAAGTTGACTCATTCGTCCTACTTTTTAATTGACGAGAGCACAACACTCCTACAAGATGAAATGAATACCTTTCATGAGAGCCTCAGCTGATCTAACAAGGGCAGATCATGGCAGCATGCCAGGAACTGTTAGCTGTTGGGGGATCTAACTTTGGGGGACCTGCGGGGTTTTTTCCAAACCATGCCCGTAGGCAGCTGCCTCTTCTAATTACTCATGGGATCACACTCCAGGTGACACGGACAGACGAATCATTAAGATCTACGTCCTTACTCTCGGAACTCATTTGCACAAAATATTATGGACGTCTATCACAGCGTATCTAACCATTAGCATTCTGCAGCATTTGAGATTAAATGAGGGCTTTTAGTTTTGTTTGGTTAAGAAAAAAATTAAGTTGGTAGACTTAGGAATTTTAAAAAGCTATCTTTAGAAGGAATCATGTTCAAGTTTCTTTTTTTAATTTTAAAATGCAAGCATAAAACAGAATTGCACAAGTTGTTGCACAGTTTCTGTTGTCTTTTACTACTCAGATGAAGAATTGCTGGAGAGGACCCACAGTTATCGAAACTAATGAGAAGGAACAGTAGAGCAAGATGGGGCTTAACCATAACCCCGAATTTTTCCACTTCATAGTCTAGAGTTTGACAATAGTCTAGAGTGTGACAACCTGCTCTGTCATCTGTTGTGGCTACTCTGTTGCCTTAAAAGCAAAAAAGGCAGAACACTTCAATGCTTTCATTTTGCATTTTGGAAAGAGTCCTGTGATTTGAATTTGGGTCTCACATGGTCAATTCTATGGAATAGCAAGAAGAAGGACTGGCCTTTCATGTTCCTGAACATGAGCGCAGAAAGAACCACATAGACTAAGAAACACACCAGGATGTTTACGTTATATTGGTTCCTATTTGGTTTTGATAAACATTTAGATAACTCAAATGTAAGTCACCTTAATTTAACATGTCATTGCATAAAACAATGTTATACACATTATTTGTAAAAGATGCCAATGAAGCAAAGGAATACATTTACAAAAACATCTAGTGGCCAAGCCTCCACTATTATTCTCAACACTGTTCTAACATTTCACTCCCTTTGGAGCTGGAAGCGTCGCTGTCAGACTCACTGTGCACCTGGGTCAGGACAGCTGCGCGGCAGCGCTGGCCGCCGGGCGCCTTGGCTCACTGCGGCTGGAGGCCTCCCGCCGGTGCTGCGGGGCGCGCCGCCTCCCGGACTAGGAGGGCTGCGTCCTGGCCGCGCCCTCTAGACGCGAAGCTGCTCACACGGACTGCTCAGCTCGCACTTCTCTTCGGAAACTGCGAGGTCCCACAGAAAACCTATCCGTCTCTCTTCTCTCATATCCTCCTCCTTACACCACACACTTCCCTGTCCTTTGAAAAGACAAACAGACCCACAAAAACAACAAAGTTCTTTTGACCCTCGCCTTCTCTTCCAGTTTCTTGGAGGCGAAATCTGAACTCTGCTCCTTCACCTTCTGCCAGATTTGACCACCCTCCTCTCTCTTGGAATGCAGGATACTCTTCTCTGGTGCTCCTTCCCTGTCTGCGTTTGCTGTGTTCTTCTTTCTCTTCTCCCCGGGGTCACTGTGGTGCACAGCTGCAAGGGGCACAGTTTGGAGGTGTGCAGTGCACAGCCTACACAACCACAGGTGACAGTCCTGTGCTTGTTCTCATTTTCATTTGCTTGACTGCAGGGCTTTCCCGAGTTCTAGCCTATGTAGCCTTTTCTCATTCTCCAGGCGCCCCCGGGGAAACCTCGTTTCTTCCCTTTGACTTAATGCACACGCTTACATCCGTGACTGCCAGAACTGCATCTCCTGCCTTTCTCTCTCTCCTGAGCTTACCGTATTTCTGAGCCCTATCCACCCAGTAAAACTCAACAAATTCTCTCAATTTTTCAAATTTTTTTCCTCTTTTGTCACTTAATTTCACTGTATATATTACCCATCTAATTGCCACACCAGGACATTCACTATCCCTTCTCACTCCGTAAATGCAGAACAGAACTGGTCCTTCCCGTTGCTCCACTTGTCACACACGTGCTAGCTCTCCAGCGAGAACAGGGCCCATGGCTTTGCCGTCTCTCCTCCCAAAGCTGCTACTGAATACTACTTCCCTTTCCCTCATTTACAGAACCTGCCACAGGGAATGAAATGCAGAACTTAGTGCAGGAAACACCGTTCTATTCCACTAACTTAATCAGCTTTGACCATGGACGCACAGGCTACTGCAGGAAATCCTGCGACCACCAGCAGGAATCCTGGCACCACTGACCTCCTAAAGCAATTCAGCTACACATTTGTTTCTCGAAGGATGACTTCCAGCTCCCAAGGGTGGGTCACAGCCTGGCCAGGGGTACAGCTGCGGGCCTGTACCCCTCTACTCCCTCCACCTGCCCCCTTCTCACTGTCCCTGCATTCACTCTCCAGCTTGGGCTCCATCGGTACTCCCCTGGCCTTCCTTCCAGAACAGCCTCTCCCAGGCTCTCTCCCCAGGACTGCACTGGCCGGGTCAGGAGCATGGCGAGGCCGTACGCAGTGCCCTGTGCGTGGGGTTGTCTGCTGTAGCAGTGTCCTCGGACTGGTTAAGAAGGCAGCTGAATAGTAAGTGCAGTGCAACTTTCAGTTCCATTTCTGTGCCCGAGGGGTCAGCTGCTGCGAAGGTTCAAGTGTTGACACAGCTCAGCTGAGTGCCATTGAGCATCCCTTTAACAACGCCAGGTGGGGGAGGCCTTGGTCTGCCAAGTGATAATTCGGAGCCAGTAAGCTATGTCAGTTACAAACAAAAAAATCATTTCAAAGGTCAAAGCAACCTCTAAGGGTTAAATTTTTAAAACTCTAGCTAGAATGGAAACTGGAAAGAGCTGAAGGAATCCTGTATTCTTGAGCAAGATGAAATTTTTATCAGCTGGATACATTTTTTCACAGCTGAACTTCGGTCATTTTCCCATTCCCCGCCCCCTTTTCCTCCGACTTTTGTATTATTTGGAGGGTGAGGAAAGCTTTTACATAAAGGAAGTGCCTTTAAATATTTAGAATTGCACACTGTACATACTTTTGTATTTAAGACTTTTTGGGGAAGTCCTCAATGATTAAAACAGCCCTAAGCTTAAAATATTTCTAATGTAATCAATGTGGTTTTTAGGATGCGTTCTATTTGCAGCCACTCCTCTGAGCCTCCGTCTCCCCACTGCTGAGAATTCTAAGAACATCACATTTCCTAACCAGTAACTAAGGTTAGGAAAGCACAACCTAGCGACCCTGGGATAAAATGCCATCAGCTAAAGCCAGCCAAGCACTACTGCTTCTGGTGATTAAACAGCCTCCCTAGAGACATTGTGTTCATTGCTAGAAATTTTTTGTTTACAAATTCCAGTTCTGAAATATTTGCTTTACTAAAATACACAGTGTGAGGAGTGAGATTTTCTCAACGGTAGTAAGTTTTGAATATACAATAATATCCTTATAGATGCGATCACATTAAAATTGGGGGGATAGTCGTGCATTTTTCTGAACTTAAAACCCTGATCAACCATAATCAATCTTTAAAAACAGTAAAGTCTTCTTATCTATGGTTGAGGAAAATAGTTTCTTTATTCAGGTTAGAATTCTTAAAATATGCAAAAACGAAAAAAATCAAATATAACAATACTACAACTAACATTCACTAAGCACTTTGGCTATTTACAGTGCCAAATATGTTATTTACACTGTTTCCATGTTATGGTGACAATACATATATATGCTCAAGTGTGATTTAGCAAAAACTATGGACTCTGCTGTTAGGAAGAATTTCAGCCAGCCTTCATTTGCCTTAGCTTTCAAAGGTTAATTGACTGTCTTTTTCAGAATTGTTAGCGTAATGAGGTCAGTCATGGTCCTTCATGATATTGCATACATGAAAATGTAAATCCTATGTCAATGATTTTTAGCCCAAAAGGAGGACCAACTTTTATAGTTTACATGTGTTTCTCAGCTTGTGGACCATCTCCCTAAACAGAGGATACACACTAAAGATCCTGGGCTAAAAGCACCCTACAAGTATGTGTGGTTGGGCTTGTATGCTTTTGCCCTTCCATTTTTAAAAACTTAATTAGCTGCTAATATTTAAAAGCTCGGGAATTTCATTTTTGACTTCTGTATGTTCTTCTGTATGGCCCAAATTCCCAGAGGGCATCCATCAGCTAAGTAGCTGGCTGCCCATTAGCAAGAGGGGCCTCTGCCTTCGTCACTGTCTCCACACACTCCCAGCTGGAGGCCAGGGCTGTTCAGCATCCCACTCACACAGCAGTTTGTCTTTCATCCCCTACCTCCCTCGAATTACTTTACCAGCCAGGTCCTGGAGGTATTTGACTTTGCAGCTCTTGTCCTTAACTGTAGATGTGATACTAATAGCCAAAATCTCCATACTGTTTACCAGGGATAGACGATTTTCCAAGTATGTAAAATGCATTAACTGATTTAATCTTCAAAATAATTGACAGAGTGAACACTACTTGCATTTCAATTTTACAAATTAGGAAACTGAGACATCACTGAGTGGAGGACTCACCCAAGGCGACACACATTTCGGGTGCGGTGGCACCACTCACAGGCAGGGACCTGGCTGAGAGCCTGAGAACCCAACCATGAAGCTCTCTTTGCACACACAGGAGAAGGCTCCTCACAACTGCATTGACAATGTCCTTTCAATTCTGCTCACTGTGTCTAGTGGGTGCTAATCTCTTCTTTGAAACAGCTACAAAATTTAGCAAAATTTAGGTTAAGGTTGGACCTTCAGTAGATTAGACAAGCTGCCCTGTTGCTAAAGCTTTGCTCTTATTTGCCAAGAAAAACCGTTACTACAAAATGACAACTGGATGGTTCTGAATCTGAAGGTACCTCTAGAGCTGTCCTCTGCTGGCACACCCATAAGTAATGGCACCAAGTTCAAGAATCTCTTTTTAGTTTTTACAGTAAGACTTTGCATGCATATAAAATTAATAGAATGCTTCAAAAATGAAAGTCTATAGATCGCATGTTATTTTCTATGTAACTGCCACCAGCTTGGACTTTTCCTTACCAAGCTAAATCCTCATCTCATGATTATGAGTGAAAAATCTGTGGGCGATAACCTTCTTAAACATTCTTATCTGGAAACTCCAGAAAGGTATGCTGTTTCCCTCTGCCCCCGAATGAACCTGAAATACTGAAAGCAGTTCCATCTTCCACGAACATGACACAACCCACGAAAAATTTATCATGGAGCAGTAAACTCCTTGAATCTGCATGAACTTTCAGCATTTTTCCTTTTCTTCTCTTGCGGCAATAAAGTTTGCAAATTATGATAATAAAAGATTTGCCCTTCTAATTATCTAATTATGATCGAATGGATATAATCTAATTTAATCTACATATCAATTAAATGATTCAGCTTTATTATCTCCATATTAAAGACATGGAGTAGGATTTGAGCTCAGGTTTGACTCCCAAATTCTGGTTTATCCTACCATCCCATATGCTTCCTAGATGTTGATTAGTCTCAGTAGCTGCTCAACAAGGCTTCTAAGCACTCAAGAGCTCTCCTGGACACTTGAGGTCTGTTCTGGGGACAGACGGTGCTGTAAGTGCTGGGGGCTGAGGACATCACCTCCCAGGAGGTGTGCACACTAAGCAGTTTGTCAGCACATGATCAACTGGAACCACACTCCAAGGGTAAATTAGTTCTTTCCTAATGAGACAGACACATGCTGACCAATTAAGAGTTCCAAAGGTTGGGAGTACAGGATGAAAAGGAATAAACTGAGAACCTATGCAGGGAAATTACTGAAGGAAGAATAAAGATGAGAATTCTCAATGGTAAGTTCTGGAATGGGTTGGAGAAAAGAACTGAACCCAGAACAAATATATTTATGTCAACTCATCATTGCTCACATTTTTTAGTCTAACAGAACAGGACCATGAAATTGTTTAAAAAGTGAAAAACCTCTTCTATACGTACAAGCAGGGAAAGCATCAGGGACCCCAACTCAGAAGGATGTGAAGCCCCAGCAGAGGCAACAGAGCACTGCTGATCAGGAGCTGGGGCACCTGTGACAACCTACAGGACTGTGGTCTGCCGTGGTACCCGAGGAATGCGGTCCAACGTCAAGTGCATGCAGCGGACGGTGCTCTTAAGCAAAGGCACCGGCTGGGCAGGGCAGCCCCCGTAGGCACCACCCGGCCAGGAGGAAGCAAGTGGCCCAGCAGAGAAGCCTGGGCTCCATCGCGCCACTCGCTGGGGGACAGGCGCCGCAGCAGGAGGGACAGCGGCAGCTGCAACTGTGACAGCGGTGGTGGTGGTGACGTTCCCATCGGGCTGAGCCAAGCTTGGGAGCAGTGGCCAGTCCGGGAGGAGGGAGCCCGCACGACAGGGCTGCGCGAAGGGCG
This sequence comes from Avahi laniger, assembly GCA_963575035.1. Taxonomy (NCBI): domain Eukaryota; kingdom Metazoa; phylum Chordata; class Mammalia; order Primates; family Indriidae; genus Avahi; species Avahi laniger. The sequence goes on from CAUYSK010094731.1 coordinate 12,671, forward strand.
GCTCTAGGAGGCACCAGGCCCCCAGCCGAGAGCCGGGTCGGCGCCAACGCGTCTCGTGAACAAACGTGCTGAGGCAGCCTAAATCAAATACAGACTTTTCCAAAGCTGCGTCCACTGCTCCTTTCATGAAAACCCCTGCCTCTTAGCCCCTCGCTGTCCCTTTGAAGCTCCTTGACTAATTATTTATGGGAACCCTGCAGAGCAGCTTTTCTTTCTTTATCTGGTAGCACAACCAAACCCCAAAGGGCGGTAGTTACAGCTGATCTGGGCGCACATATTCCTTCTTTACTGCAAACTACACTCTGAAAAACACAGTTCCATTTCCTTCTATATATTCTACTCCTGAAACCCAACACACTTCAACTGGCTACTTCTGATTTCTTCCTTTGATATTTAATATTTAAAACTGTATGTTTAAAACCATGAACTCACACACCTACTTGTAGAGGGGACAACTGAGGGAACGGACAGAGCCGTGTGGAAGTACAGAAAGGGGAACAGGTCCGGGGAACCGCAGGACGTGGTGGCCGCCCAGCCCGCTGGTCAGGACTCTTCCCGGCGGTTGGAACCGGCCACGTTTCCCTGAGGCCAGTGGCCCCTCTTTGGAGACACGTGTAAAAACAGCAGGCTTCAGCAGACATGCTTTGCAGTTAAACACCTACTTTCTGGTCGTTCTGTAAGCAGGTATTTAAAAAGAGCTTTTTTGCTTTAAAGACTAACATTGTCATACAAATATCTTTTAAAAATATAATGGAAAAACAAAACTTGGGTGGGCAATCCCGTGTGATCTGACTGGGAGACCAATCTAGTGAGTGGAGAATTCGTGTTGTCAAATTTTCTAAACCTTATGAGGATAAAGTAAATTCATCCTTCTCTCTGTAGTAATTTTTTTGGTCCCTTTGCATTCTACCGTAGGTGAATACTGCCCTCTTCTGGCAAAATGATCACATTTCAATGTGATTTGGGGAAGATTCAAATACAAAATGATCTGAAGAAACAAATTACTTTCCATGAACGAAAATGATTTCAAATTAAACTTTTAAGTGTGTATTTGATATTGTTCATGAGTCTCTTTCATTGTCTAAGTATACCAATAAACCCAAAAAAAGCAAATTGCTTTCTTAATCCCATCCTTACGATTAACCAGTGTCTGATTTGGAGGATTTGCCTTATGTTTTCAGTTTAAAATATAATAAATATTACCTTCTGTTTGTAAAGCATTTTCCAGAAGGAAAGATGAAAAACTTTCCACCTTAGAAACCTAATGGATGATGAATGAAAAAAAAATCTACTGATTACCATGGTGAGCAGAGGGCCAAGAACTGAAAGGCACAAAACACCACACCTGTGACATGGCTTGCTAGTGATCGCAGGTCCTTCCGGACACTGCCCTAGGACAATTGTCCAGCTGAAAACTACTGTCAGACAAAAACTAGAAACACTTCTGTAAATGCATCAACGTGCCATGACTAAGGAAATCAGTGAGATGTACACAAGAGTCCAAAACACGAAATGGAGAACTCGGCAAGGTAAACAGTCACTGAAGGCTGGTTCAGCTTGAGATCATTTGCTTGACAAGGGGGATGAATTTCAGGTGGTGGCGTAGCAGGAGTACAGAAGAAGAAAAGCCCTAAGAGGGGAGTCTTATTTCCAAAATCTCTTGAAATAAGCCACGCCATAATTTAAGGATGAAGTAGAAATAATCCCCCTTCTACCACCATCCACCCACCTATGCAACCCAGAGAACGCCAGGGAACTGCCTGGGAAGGCAGGGAGAAAGCCAGCCTGGAGGTGAGGCATCTTCGGTGTAGCCTTCACATGGATTTTCGGTCCATCTACCTGGGTGGTCTGAAAAACCTTTAGCAGAGGCTCAAAGAGGTCAGGAGCTGGGAGATCTCTTGGCAAAAACCCCCCAGGCCTCTAATAATTCCCACAGATAAGGTTCTATGATACAAGCTCAGTCAAAACACACAAAATACAAAAAAGTAACCGTTACTAATGTTAATCATCAGATACATCACAAGCAGAAGCCCACCTTCTAGAGCTTGGGTTCTGGAATTCGACATGGAACAGGGTTCAGTATATAATTAGGTTCAGTATATTTAGAGAATTGAACATATTAATAAAGAGCAGAAGACTATAAGAAACAGGCAGATCTGAAAAAGCCGAACTCGAAAATATAACAAACGCTGAAACTCAATGTAAGGGTTTAACAGCAGATTTAGAGCAACTGAAGGGAGAATTAGTGATCGAAGATATAACTGAAAAAAATATCTAAAATTCAATGATGAGAAACAAAAAATTCAGACAATATTTGTAAGAAAAAAAAGTGGCCAAGAATTTCTAGAACTGATGTAAGAGCTACAAGACAAATACCAGGTGGGATAAATGAAAAGAAATTCACACCCAGGCACATTATACAAAACTATAGAAAATTAACAATATCAAGATAAGAATATTAACAATGTCAAGACAAAATCTTTAAAGCAGATAGAAATAAAAGACAGATGACTTTCAAAGAAATTGCTGTCAACACCCACAGTGGAGCCAGAATATAAAGAAATCTTAACTCTTGTGGTTTAGAGAAAATCATGTCAACCTAAAACTATAAAACCAGCAGACATATTTTTCAAGAACAAAGGCAAAATAAAACTTTTTCAGACAGATAAAACTAAGAATTAGCTACATAGTCTTTCACTAAAAGAAATTCGAAAGGATGAACTTTCGGCAAAAGTTCACTGAATATCTACAGAACATTTTTTTAAACCCAGCATGCCACTTGTAAGAAATCACCATATAAAAGCAATAAAATAAGAAAAAAGGTTGCTCCTGTTCATCATTTCTATGTAGCACTACACTGGGGGCCCCAACTAACACTTCTGGCAAAATAAAAAATAAAACTGGAATGAAAAAACAAAACTTGTTTCAAATTTATTTAAAGATACGATTTTCTATGTAGAAAACCTAGAAGAATCATAACAGTGTTGGATTTAAGAACTCAATAAAAAAGTACAATTTTAATAAACAGAATACAACAGCATTGAAAAACACAAAATAGCTACGAATAAATCTAACAAAAGATGCTAGACCTTAGAGTCAAATTGTATTGGGTTGGTGCAAAAGCAATTGGAGTTTTAGCATTATTGAAACTTGCTGTTTAATATTGGAATACATTCCTAAATAAATGTGGTTATGTTATACATCATTTTATGTGCATTTCTTTTTTTTTGCTAATCACTTATTTTATATATATTTTAGACTATGGAAATGTTGTTAGACAAATAGCAAATTTGAGCGATTTTCTTATTCGGGTTGTAAAGCAGTGGAGACAACTCGCAACATCAACATCACATTTGGCCCAGAAACTGCTAACAAACCTACACTGCAGTGGTGGTTCAAGAAGTTTTACAAAAGAGACGAGAGCCTGGAAGATGAGCAGAAGTTGCCAAAGAACTCAACACTGACATTCTACAGTTGTTCCATATTTGAAGCAGACCGGAAAGATGAAAGAGCTCAGTAAGCGGGTGCGCCTCATGAGCTGACTGAAAATCAAAAAAAAAAAAAAAATCATCAGTTTGAAGTGTAGTCTTCTCTTACTGCAGCGACGAACCGTTAATCCAGCGGACTGTGACATGCAACAGAAAGTGGATTTTATACAACTGGCAATGACCAGCTCAGTGGCTGGATGGAGAAGAAGCTCCAAAGCACTTCCCAAAGCCAAACGTGCACCAAAAAAAGGCCATGGTCACTGGTGGTCTGCTGCTGGTCTGATCTGCTACAGCTTTCTGAATGCCAGCTAAACCATCACATCTGAGAAGTCTGTTCGGCAAATCGATGAGATGCACCAAAAACTGCAACGCCTGCAGTGGGCATCGGTCAACAAAAAGGGCCCAATTTTTTTCCACAACAGCACTGACCACACTTTGGACAACCAAAGCTTCAAAAGCTGAACAAACTGGGTTGCGAAGTTTTGCCTCCTCTGCCATACTCATCTGACCTCTCACCAATCGACTACCATTTCCTCAAGCATCCTGCCAACTTTTTGCAGGGAAAATATTTCCACAACCAGCAGGATGCAGAAAATGCTTTCCAAGAGTTCGTCCAATCCCGAAGCACAGATTTTCATGCTACAGGAATAAACAAACTTATTTCTCAATGGCAACAATGTGTTGATTGTAAAAGTTCCTCTTTTGATTAATAAAGATGTGTTTGAGCACAGTTATAATGATTTGAAATTTACGGTCCAAAACCGCAATTACTTTTGCACCAATCTAAATATTTAATAAGACCCAAATCAAAGAACAGAAAGACCATATTGATGGATTGGAGGACTCCATATCATAAACATGTTAATTCTTGCATGAACCAATTTATAAAGTCAATGTGATTCCCAAGGAACTCCCAAAAGGGTTGGTTGCCTGTATGTGTGTAATCTGAGAAGCTGATTCTAAAATTTATTTGAAAGTCTACAGGTCCAAGAATAGCCAAAAAAACGCCTGGAATATAAATTGAAGGGTTTTATTTTACTAGATTAAGAATTACAGTAAATATACAGTAAATAAAACTGTGTAGTGTTAGCAAAGGGTTATATAAATTGACTAATAACATAGAAAAGAAAGCCTAGCCTAGACACAAAGCACAAATAAATGAAAACGTATGACAAAGTTAACACTGCAGATGAGAGAAGAAAAAAGGAACTTTTCAAAAGATGGTCCTCAAACAATCAATAAAGTAAAAAAAAAATGCAGATTTAAACACGAAAGGCAAAAATCATAGAACTTCTGTAGGAAAATATATCATTTTCATGACCTTGGAACTGAAAGTATAGGAAGAAAATGAATTTGACAATTATGATAAAAAATGCCAATTCATCAAAAGACACCATAAATAGCATGAGAACAGAAACACAAACTGAGAAAAGATATATGCAACACATATCACTGACAATGAATTAATAGCCAGACTAGCAAAAAAGAAAAAAAAAATCCTACAAATCAATTTTGGAAGAAATAAAAAACTACCCAATAAAAAAGTTTACAAAAGACTTGACTGGCACTTTACAGGGAAAAAAACCCTAAAACCAAGAAACAGATGAAGACAAAAAACCTCCTTAACAAGTAGCTTTCTTAATAAATAACAAAGTCTCTACAAAATACCTAATGCTACCAAACGCGAAAATCTCTTGTCATGCGTAGGTGAGGATGTGGAATAATTGGAACATTTAAATATTGCTAGAATAAACAAATCTTGTTAACACTATTTTGAGAAACAAATTTGCACCGTCTAGGTAAAGGTGAACATAAACATCTTCTGTGACCCAGTAATTCTAGTCTTAGACATACACCCTAAGAAGATTCTCACACATGTACATTCACAAGACATGCAAAATAAAGTTCACAACTCAACCACTTGAGGGAACAAAAAATATCCATCAACAGTAGAATGAAAAACTAAATTGTGAACTGTGAATGTAACACAATATAGAACACAGATCAGTCTCGGGTGGGCGACGTGAACAAGCAAGCTGAGGAAGAACGCACACAGTATGATCCAGCATGCATGAAGCCAAATAATATATTGCCTAGGAACACGAGCACATGTGGTTAAAATGACAGCAAAAAGCGAGATCACGATAAACACCAAAGGGTTACTCCTGAGAAGGGAGCGATTAAGATGGGACTGGGAAGGGGCACAGGGGATGGTAACGCCGTTAGTTGGACCTAATGGTAGGTACACACACGTACCTACATGTACACTTAATTATTATTCCTTGTGCTTCACATATATTTCATAGATATCCTTCCTATGTACTGCATATTTTATAAAAATAAATTTTTAAAAACACTATACTCTTCAGAGGTGGCAATAGTCAAAAGGAAGTGGTATGTCCAAATACCACTGAATACCATAAAATGGCATATATCCCTAGGTGTACTGAGATTTATCTAAATTAAAAAAGAAGAGAAAAAGGAAAGCAGGCCACTGAAGAATGATGCTTAATTATATGTAACTGTTTATTTAATTTTCCAAGTGTTCCAATGATTTAACAGGCTTTGCTTTACTTTTACCATCTCAAACAACTAGAAATCAATACTTAACACGTTTTGTACTTTAATCACTCTGTATGCTATTTTAATAACACTTTTCTTTTAATTATAGAATCAAATATATTGACCAATAAGCAGTATAGATCTTCTTAGGTAGCTACGGTGAGCTTCGGTATCACTGACAGATTCTTGGGATTTATATGATGCTGGAAAGCTGTTTCAGGCCTTTTCTCTAACTAGGTGTATGACTTAGGCAAAATATGCCAGCTCTCTAGGATTGTTTTCTCATTTAGGCAAAACAAAGGCCTAAATTAGATGATACCTATTGTATGGCTGTAAAATTCCATGACTGTATTTCCCCATCATTTTCACTTACTTTTATTTCATCTTTATTTGCTACTTCTCCACCTATAAAGCATAATTTCCCATGCTCAAGTAAACATGAATTCATTAAAAAATAAACACAAACCCAAAATATTCTTTTCTAATGTATCTGCATTAATAGATAAAAAGGCTTTCACTTGAATTTTCATTTTATTTCTATCTCTTAAAGTCAATGATAAAGTCACAACTGTAAAATGAATACATTTAAAAACACAAAAGATACATTTCAATGACAAAAAATATACAATGATCATGAAAATCTACTGTACAATTTGCCAAGGTTGAAGAATGACAGATGATATGAAGAAGTCAATCTTCAAATATATCCTTAACAAAAGCCTCTCCCAAATAGTAAAATCATCATTTAAGAATATGCATCTTTACACATCTGGACACCAGCTCCAACGAAGAAAGGCAAAGGGGGCAGATGAGACGATGACTCTCCCCCGGTTTTGTAGGTTACAAACGGGTGGTCACCGGGAATTAAAGATTAAACTTCTAAAACAAACACTTAATTCAAAAGAAAATGAACATTTCTAACAGATGACAATAGTATGAAACTGATTTTTTCTTTCCTAGTCAGAAATGAGATGGGGCATTTCTTAATAGCAGCTTAGTATTCGTCTAAGAAGTGTTGAGATACCCCATTCTACCTCCCCGGTCACTGATAGAAAACAAATACCTTCCACGAAATTATCTTTCACATTACTAAAATATCCTCAATTACTTGGAATAATTTCAGGCTTAGAATATTTCAAACACTTGTTTTTAGATATGTGGAATTATTGGAGCTGAGATTTTTGAAACAATATATCTGACTTAGATAATAACCCTTTCACTCTAGCTGATTGGGTCTCTTTAAGCAAATCTGAGCAACTACTGTAATAGCAATGCTGGTGGCAATAGGAGATACTCTCAAATTTTTCCCTTTAAGAAATACAGAACCCATGTGACCCTAAGTAGTAAATACGTTACACTGTACACTTTCTTAACAAGGAATGACTGTTATCAGGCTTTACTAGGAAAACAAATAATGGCATTTACTACCTATTTATCACTGATAAGCTACAAACTCGATAGATAACTTTAAGTATGTGATATTAAGCAAAAAATGAAAACCATTATAATTTTACCAAAAGGAACATTTAAAAATATATATGGGAGGAAGTTACGTGAACATGGCATAGGTCCCAAAGATTACACCGTGATTCTGAACCATACTTTCAAAACAAAAGGCATCTACAAATAATTTCTGTCAATATTTCTTATACCAGAAAGATCCAAAGCAAACGTAGGCAAGCTCAGCCCTGCCTTGTCAAAGATACATATTCAGATAAACTAGACGTTCCATCTGCTAAAGTGCGTCTGCTGACCAGGTCTGCCCTGGTCCTGATCCTCAGAGCCGTCCAAGAAAGTGGCCATCACTCACGCTCATTCGCTCACTCTCTGTCCTACCAAGAGTCACACACAACAATGGATTTTTTTTTAAAGCCAAATACTTTATATAGTGAACTACAGAAAAAACAATCCTAAATATACTGTCTTTTAAAATTCTAGAGAGTTAAGATAACCTCACTTTTAAATACTGAAAATGTAAAGGGTCCATACAAACTAAGAGTTTACACTTTCTACTTTAATAGTCACTTGCTGTGCTCTTAAAATCTCTATGAGAGAAGCAAATATTTGTTTAACCGTGTCTTTTGGCAACAGATTCAAAAGCAAAAGTAAAGTAGCAGGGCTGTAAAATCTCATGAAATGTGTGGGGTTTTTTTAAAGCTACATTATTCAATATTTCGTATTGTTATTGCACTCATATATTGCCCGGAATATATCTACAGCCACTCAGCAATAGTGATTGCAACAAAAGGCAAATAGATCTACAAAGCATTTGATTTTCTTATTAGATAACAAAATTTCATAGAGGAAATGCAAACAACTGCAATTCAGATCAGATTATATAAGCTTAACAATTATATAATCTTATATAAAATGAGATCTAACCCTCACCACCACAAATCTGTAAAGGAATCAGAAAAGGATTTATAGTGCTCAAAGTCTTGGCTATTGCTGCATTCCACTTTGAAATCACTGAGTTAAAACAGCATTTTTCCAAGATTTAAAGAAAAATATATTTTATAAAAGGGATTCTTTTTTAATCATTGAATACATCATTTTTGTTATCGACAGAAACAAGTTATACTTTTTTCCACTATAATTCACTCTGATGAAAGAAATAATTCTCTCTCTTAACCCCTAACACATACTACATTTTCAAGACTAAAGGAATTATCAGTAGGCATTCTTTCTTCTTGATCTAAGTTATTTGTCTCTAAAATATGTCAAGTAAGCTTTTAGAGATTCAGGGAGGGGCAGCTTCATGATTTTTTCTCTCAGTAAATTCTGCGGTGGCTCCTCTGGCTTCATGGCGTCACTGGGGTCTTTCTCTTCCTCCTCTTTGTTATCTTCTTCCATTTTCTCATCTTCCTCACTGTCTAGAGGCTGAGGAATAAGCTGATTACCCACAAACACGTAAGTGTTAATTTTCTGTTTAACTCTCTTTCTTTTCCTTTTGGGTGCAGCCCTTTGAGGAATCCCCTTGGCCTGCATCTCATCATTTATGAAATTTCTAAGTGTGCGCCGAATGTAAATACGAGCCAAGTCCTGTAGATTCCTGACAGCGCAGGGGGCTAAAAAGAAACAAACAAAACACAAAAAGAAAACATAAAAAATAAAACATTAGATATTGTTCATTTCTTCACAAAACAAAACATGTTTCTTAGAAAATTTTAGAAAACATAGAAAAGAATAAAAACTCTGACTTTCCTCTAACAAAGTAACAAAGGTTTGGGATACTTGTTACATGCCAAGCACCGTTCTAAGTGCTGACAACAGACAGCACAGAGGTTAAAATGTACAGGAGAGTGTGTGTGTCTGTGTGTTGCCATTTATACGCATAAACATTCTCTGGAAAGGTTAAGAATTTAGAAGCAGGGTATGTGAAAACTATATGAGAACTAAGTAATGAGGAAAAAAGAGCAAGAGAAAGACTTTACCCTGAATACCCTTTTATATTTTTTGATGTTTAAATCCTATTAAAAAATACTATCTATTTAAAAAACCCAAAAGCAACATTTGAACAGCTGCCGTTGTCTGAACCCTAAATCTACTTTTACACACACACCTTTCTTTCTGTAAATCAGTAAGCAGAACTGGTTCATGGCAAAGGTCCATCAGAAATCATGGCACAAACAAACACTTTAATAGTCCAAAGAAACACCATAGATTTTTTTAAGTTACTGGTGTTTATTTACATCAAATACATCACAGAGTCGGAACATACTCCTGTCTGCTTCACTCCTATCTCCCACAGATATACATATAAATGTACAAAAGCATAAACTCTAGAACCACATACTCTTCTTCGTAGCCTGTTCCAATACTTTACACATAGAGAAATGAATTCCCTATGCCCCTTCCAAAATTAATTTCTCCTAGTTTCCATACCTGTGGAAATAAAACTATTACCAGGGATCCTTCTCAAATATCTGAAAATAAACAAAACATAACCCTCCTCAGTTAAACAGCATTAAAAATCTTCATCATTTATTTTTTTATCTTTTCACTCTTGATACTCTTTTCTGGATAGCCCTCTTCCAAACTTTTTTAACACTTGAAATTCTGCTTTCTTTAGCTATCTGTAAATGGCCCATCTTTGCCTTGGACGGTGAGCTCTGGGAGGGGAGGGACTGTGGCTGTTCTGTTCTCCGCACTCGCAGAAGGGCCCTGCAGGCACGAGCCGGCACGGTGCGGCACCGCGCCCAAGGCCCGCGGCTCATGCTTGCTCGCTCTTCCCACCAGCCAGCGTCCTGGGTTGTGCCCAGTCACGCATCAGACACACCGTGCAGAAGCAGGTATGTTTTTTCACAAACTTTAGGAGACTTTGAAACCCTACTCAAAGATCTCTTAGCACATATTGTTGGTCCACCACAAACCTCAAGCTGTCTTTTTTACCCTGCTATAAAACCTGAAAAGAAAAGAATTCCAAAGAGCCACAGGGGGCGTATTCAGCTAGAAACCATTTTCTCTTTTGGTCTTGACCTGTCCCCAACTACATCTAGTGGAAACTGAAACACAGTAATAGTTGAGTTCAAATCCTGCTTCAGCCACCAATTAGTTTTGATAACATGTATTAGCAGCAACAGATGTGAGATCTCATCTCTTTGTATGTTAAAATGTGTAAAACACCACCTACTCTGCCTACCTTCCAAAATTGCTCCTGAAGTTATTTAACATTCATTCAACAAATATCTGTTAAACTATATGCCAGGCACCATTAAAAATCCCATTTAGATACAGCAGGTGATTCAGACTACGAAGTCTGTACTCCCTGCACTCATGGAGCTTACACGTTTGGGGTCAGGGTAGGTAAACAAAAAGCCATTACGAAAAATAAATGGGATATAAAAAAAACAAAACATCAACGATATGACAGGAAGTGTCTTGGGGATATGGTTGCTTCGACTGGGTAGTCACAAAGGTCTCCCACAGGAGGTCACGTCCAAGCTAGGGTCTACATGACAGGGCGTAACATCCACGTAAATATCTGGGGCAGAGGGAACAGCAAAACCCTAACAGGCAGATGAGCCTAGAATGTTCAAAGAGCTGAAGGCAGGCGGGCACAGGAAGCTCAAGGGTCAGGAGGCCGGCTGAAACCGTCCAGGAATCCGCATGAAACACGGCCACACTCGGACAGAGCGGGTGGCAGAATAGATGGAGAGAAATGGACAGATTTCAGATATATTTTGAAGACAAGCTGGAAATGGATCAGCTATCGAGGATGGGTGGAGAGAAGAATCAAGTAAAACATTTCAGTTTTTGGCCTGAGCAACTGGGCAGATACTGATGTCAGTTACTGGTATAACAAAGGCAGAGAGGAAAATAGGTTGAGGAGAAGAAAACAAAAAATGTGTTTTCTTGTGTTAAATCTGAGGGGCCTGGTACATATCCAAAATGGAGATTTCAGGAATAATAACATCTATAATATCATACCTGTCACCGTTTTCAATGTTTTACATATAATAACTCAGTTAATGTTACTAAGTTATATAACTCGCTTCAGGTTGTAAGTGACGGAGGAGGCACCTGGACGCAGGTGTTTGACTGCAGAGCCTGCTGCTTTTCCGACCATAAGCAGTTAGGTCACGACTCTGGAGCTCAGGGGCAAGCCCGGGGCTAGAGACAAAAATCTCATGTCATCGGCCCATCGGGACATGCAAAGACAGAGCTGGAAGAGAGTGTGTGGGCGAAAGTGTAGACAGAGGAGAGGCAAGGCCTAAAGCCTGAAAGGGCTCTACAAAGGGAGAATAAATCTATAAAAAAGTGTTTGGAAATTACAAAGGAGCGAGGAAATAGAAACTGTGTTAGTCTTTTCAGCTGGTCTTTGCTCTTGACCCTCTCTCACATTACTGGCATTCTCTGTCAACACCTTAATTATGTTACAGAGGGCTATTCCAGGGATGAAGCTTTCAATCCTAAACTGTCAGAAGAGTACCTGACCTTCATCAAGAACCAACCAGACTCAACAAAGAAAAAGATTCAGACTTGACTTTAGTAGCTTCTAATACTCATAAGTACTAAAATAACATCCACACGAGCTTCCCCATGTACAAGTTCTTCTGAATGACACATAAACTTTCCGATAATTCTCAGGCCTACCTATTCAAACATCTTCCGTATTCTCCATTCCGTAACACCCTCTTGTTCCTAATGTTTCCAGTTATGAGACAGGATTTAACGGACAAGACAATATGAATCTTGACTGCTATAAAAATTTATTTTAAATTTAAGCTTTCATTCCAAAATTGCAGTTAGTTATCTCTAACACACACATTTAAGCTCCATCTGTTTTCCCAAAGTCAGGCTCTATATCGATTTTACAGGAACTGAGGAGTCAGGACTTTCATTTTTATTTGTTAACAAACATTGAAAAGAACATTTTATTTAAGGTTGAACCACACAAAACTGGTGACTGGGGGCCTTTTTTGACCTACAAAAGCACCAACTTCACATAGTTCAAGATATAGTTTCATAATTTATGAAGTCTCTTCTGTCCCCAAACTTTAAACGACATATCCTTATTTTTAGAATGTCTTCTACCCTCTTCTAAAAAAAACACAGAAAGAAATATGACTTTTAAGTTGAATAAAATTAATGATGAATCAGAGGAAAAATTCTAATTCCATTTTAGTAAGCTGTTTAATATAAGCAAGTTTTTTGCTACCAGATACATTTGGCAAAGGATCTGCACGTGTGCGATTTGTGGGGTTTTTCTGTACTGGTGTTCTTTCACATTTTAACTTGCTATAATTAACAGAATAATGTCCTCTAAACAGAATGCTATTTTGACTTATTTTAACAGAAAAGAAAACTTTTCTTATTCTCCATACATCCTATAAATTTTGGCAAATATCAATTTTTAAAACTTTTTTCATCTTGAATATTACAATATGAAGCTTTTATTTTTTATTCACATAATTCCTGAGTCATTTTTATAAATTACTATTGGTCACTGGTGACTCTTTTTATTGTAGAAACTTTCAGGTATAGCAGTCCCCCCCTTATCTGTAGTTTCGCTTTGCGTGGTTTCAGTTTCTTATAATCAGCCAGGGTCTCAAAATATTAAATAGTTAAATTCCAGAAATGAATAATTCATAAGTTTTAAGTGTGATAAAATCTCATGCTGTCTGGCCTTGGATGTGAATCACCTCTGTGACCCGTATCCACGCCGTATGTGCCACCCGCCTGTAGTCACTTGGTGGCTGTCTTGGTTATCAGACAGAACAAAACACAGTACACACGGAGGGTTCGCTACCATCTGCAGGTTCAGGCATCCACTGGGGGTCTCAGAACATATTCCCCAAGGACAATGGGGGACTACTGTATACACTAAAAAGGCAGTCAATAATATAACAAACCCCCGTACACCCGACACCTACCTTCGACAATTACCACCACGGCTAATTCTATTTTATCAGCACTCTCATCCCCTTTCCATCCCCACTCCAGATTATTCTGAAGAAAAATTTAGACGTTATCATTTCATCTGTAAATATTTCACAGGTATGAAGGATTTTTTAAAATTTAGGCTCCATTTTATCCTATTCCACAGTTACAATGTCATTGAACCCAACCAATGATAGTCTTATTAGCTGCTAAGATCTATTTGTATTAACATCCTTAAAATGAGGGAGAATGGAAGGTGCTCATTTACAGCATATTATCCATGCCACTTATGGATTATGTTATTATAAAACCATATTTACAATCAAGACTCTTCTAAAGGAAACTAAACTAGGAAAACTGCTAAGATAAAAAAGCAAAGATTACTGACAGAATTCTGAAGGTTTTAAGTGTCGGTTACAAGATAAAAGTTAAACAGCAGCTGCACAGCTGTAAGGACTCTTACATAGGATGCACCGGATGTTTACAGTCAAACTGTCAAAGGCCAAGCTTTGCGTCAGAAAACTTTTTCTACTACTTCTTTTTCATTACTTTCCATCCAGTTAGGGTAAACAAAGTTGTCATAAATAAACCATAATTCTAATGTTTAAAAAATAGGAGAGAGAAAATAGTTTTACTTTGTTATTATTGCTGCTTTCAGCAAGGAGTTTAAGTAGGGACCCAATAACTACAGGACAGTCTACTATACAGTAAAAATAGAGTATAAAACATATAAAGATGGTCCCTGACTAACAATGGTTCCACTTAGGATTTTACGACTTTAAGATGGGTTTAGGGGAGGTAATCCCACCTTAAGTCCAGGAGCTCCTTATGTCTCATGATGGGGTCATGGTTTCTACTGAATGAGTACCACTTTCATACCATTTTAAAGTCATCCTAATTAGAACCATAGTAATACACCATAGTAAGCTGGGGACCATCTGCTGTGTTGCCAGCATTAAATGCATTTTTAATTTTTAATTTGCAATATTTTCAATTTATGACGGTGGGTTTATCAGGACGTAGTCCCATCATAAGTCAAGGAGTATCTGTAGTCTAGGAAAAGTAGACTTCATGGAAATAATCACGTAGTGTACATGAATGCAAGTGACAATCACTTGATTCTGGTGCTAGAAAGAAATGCCCTGCACCTTTCAGTGTCCCAGAGTATACACATACCTCTTTTTGACTAGACTGGAAGTTTAAATGTAACATTTCAACACAGTAACTTAACATTTCTAATAGAATACATCTCCCTTTTCATAATCCTTTGTTTTTCATCATTCCTATTTTTAATTTTCCTGTTTCATATGGAATTTTTTCATATTCACTGACTCAAATCCTTTTAGTAAGTAGCCAAAGTATATATTGCCAACAAGTATATCTGGAAAAAATGGTTGAAAACATTTTCTGAATTATGAAAAGTTCGAAATGTTTTAGAACTGAGTGCTTAATTTCTTTCCAAATGAGATCAAAAAAAGAGCATGGAGGCAGAATTTATGAATCCCCCAGGTCTGTAAGAGTGGTCAACACGTCTCCTCTGACGGTGGCTCCCGTTGCAGAAGACTGCTCATAAAGTGTTTAGCGGGAGAAAGCCTCATGCCGTTGACACTCCCAGAGAGCGATGCTCTCCACAGAGCCATGCGGGCCCCTCCGCGTCACCTCACTCATTCTTTCCCAGGGCTGGGGGAACAGCTCATACAGTCTGAGTGTCTAAGAAGCAACTGGCCATGTGTGGCTCCGTTGTTTCCTTCTCCTCTCCTCTGGGATTCACACATATTGAGGGGGCTCTGCTCACGCACGTATTTACAGAATAAACTGCTATGGTAGGAGATTAGCCGGTACTGCCTGTAACGGATGGGTAAGCCTGTCTAGTTTAAGGGTGTGGAGCTAAGCCACATTCTTCCACCTGCTCTGCTTGGTAACAAAGCCGACATTTCAGTCTCTAGCTATCTGAACCCCGAGTATATCTCTTCATTTGGTAAGAACTTAAGCAGAGAAAAACAGGTGTAATTTACTGACCTTCTCAAAACCTTCGCACTACTTTTTATCAAACAATTATTACATGTCAGGCAGTATGCCAAGCACTTTACAAACACTACTTCATATAATTTTCAAAGCCACCCAAAAAGGTCCCAAAGTCACATAGCTCAAAAAAGCATAGAACAAATACTGAAAATAAAATTAAATCTCTCTATAAAGACAGATGCCTATGAAATAAACACACTTAAAAAGAAAACTAAATCAGCCGGGTGCGGTGGCTCACACCTGTAATCCTAGCACGATGGGAGGATTTCTTGAGCTCAAGAGTTCAAGACCAGCCTGAGCGACAGTGATGCCGCCTCTCTATTAAAAACAGAAAAATTGCTGGGGGTCATGGCACACGTCTGTAGTCCCAGCTACTTGGGAGGTTGAGGCAGGAGGACTGCTTGAGCCCAGGAGTTCAAGGTTGCAGTGAGCAATGATGACGCCACTGCACTTTACCCAGGCGACAGAGCCAGACTCTGTCTCAAGAAAACTAAATCAAGAGGTTTATTTTTGCTAAAGAATTTTACTTAATGGTTAACAAAACTATGACATATGCAAAACCAATTAATATTACTCTCCTCTTCTTTCTCGAGGTCTCAGTAGCCCCATTAAGTTGATCATTCCCTCATTGGAACTCTTCTTTCTTGGATTTTAACACCTTGTATACCCTGGCTTCCCTCCCCCCCACCTCTCTGGCCCCTCATTCACCAATCCGTCTTCCTCTATTTTATTTAATATCTCTAAATTTATTTGGTGGACCACAAGTTCAACCCCAATACCTCTTCTTTATCTCCACTCTGCCCCTAAGTGGTCTCATTCATTCTCACCCAATCATAGCTTAAAATGCCACCTTTATGTCGAGGATTCTCAAGGTATACCTTCCTCATGAAGCACGTTTGCACCCACTCGACTACTTGACATTTGTATGCTGACAGACAACTCATGCTTGGCCAAAAGAAAATGTCTGATCTTTCTACATCTATTTCCAAATTATGCCACCCCTAGTCTTCCCAACAACACTGAATGTACCAGCACTTAGCTAGCCTCAAGGGAAAACAAATTCCTCTTTTTCCTTCACCCACACTCCCCACATAGTCTGCTATTTTTCTGCTTTCAAACAACTCTATCCACGACGTCATCAACTCTCTCCTTGGATATAAGAAAAGTCTCATAATTGGCCTGTTTCCCCTTTGGTCCTGTGATAATCCATCCTCCACAACCCAGCCCCTGAGCTTCTACCACCCTGGACCTATTCCTGGTCTGGGAATGACCGAACCCTTTTTAGAGTAAAGCCTTTTGTATTCACTGTCTCTCTGTATGGAAAATGCTACCACTAAATCTTGATGTGGCAGGTTCTTTTATGTCACTCCGGTCATAATGCAGATGTTGCCTCGGCAGAAAGACCTTCCTTACCACCAAACCTAAAGTAGATGCTCTTCCCCACAACCAGTTACTTTCTATCACAACATAGACTATAATTAATACACTCATTTTTGGTTTGACCTGCCCCTTTTTTTCATGTTTCCATGAACGCAGGTAACAGTGTCTGGCATAAGGTAAGGACTTCATTTTATTTTTTTTAAGTTGAATAAATCCATTAATCTTATGGTGTAATTATTTACTTCTTCATAATCACATAGTCTTAAATCCCAAGCATATGAGTTGAACATCATAAATCATAATTCAATCAGAATGTATGAAGAGCTACTTACGGAGTCCCACAGAATCTGGTTTGCCATTATCATTCTTGCTTGGTTGCACAAGTGGAGCAAATGAAACAGCAAGGATATTTTTACTTTCCCAAGTGTTCTGTCCAGTTCGCATAATCTGTGTTAGCTATTTAGAGAAAAAAGAAAAATAATAGCTTAATCTTGGCAATGTGATCACCTTACAGTCAAAATTTTGTTTTAAGGGAATAATTGCCAATGATCTATATAATCACATTAGCATGCAACCAGATTACTTCCATGTAAATATTTACTATAAAATAATATAGAAGGAATTATAATATTTGCTGTTAAGGTAAATATTTCAATGCAAATGGGATACCCAAATATGGCCAAAAGAGTCTGCATGTGTATTTATTATACTTAATAATTCCAAACCAAGGTATGAAAAAATAAATTTATTAATGCTCATAAATAGCTGAAGAATATTTTTAAGTATTTATAGTACAGTATTAAATGAAGAATTTAAAATTCGCTTGTTTTATTAATGAAAGTAAGTGGTATAAACCAAACCACAAACAGATTTCTTTTCAATATGTTCAAAGAACTGAAGAATGCTGGAAACTGAGCGGCTGGCAGAGCCCATCACATTCAACTGAGCACCTCTGGGTGAGGGCGCTGGAGGAGGAAGCAGCCTGCCGAACGCCATGCACGCGGGGCAGCTCCCGTGAAAGCCCACTCTTCTCCTACCACAGCACGGGGATCTCTGCTGTATTTACGTTGCTTATAAAGAGTCTGTTTCAAGTTTTTTCTATACAGATAGGTATCTCTGTGAAGAATACTTTTTCTTTAAAAATTACAGTGTGCCTCTCCCTAAATAATATTTTTCCCATTCTTAAACAAATGTGTTTGTGCCCATGCCACCAGGCAAAGCACAGTGGAAGTTACCTGATCCTCTATAGGCATGACTAGTATGCCTCCAACTTTCAGCAATATTTTCATGTAGTTTTCATGGTCTTTCTGGACTCCAGCTCCACAATAAATTCGATCATACTGATGACTGTCAGAGGCTATCTGGAGGCAATTACCGACCACAAATGCAGGTTCACAGAACTCAAATCTGCATGGAAAAACAAATATATTTTAATTCATTTAAACAAAACATTAGATCCAAAAAATTTACCATAATCCAATCCTTGAAATAATGAAGTTATTACCACTATTATCAGAATAAAGCATGATTATAAATTTTACTTAAATATAATATTTGTTAAATTTAACACTAATCAAATGTATTTTTTTACTCTCACTGAATTTTTGGACACAATGAAACCTCATTAAAGGTTTGAAAAAGGAATATAATGAAAAGCCCATCACAACACCAATCTTGTGATGCCTCCAAAATGACATATGATAATGATGAGAATTCTAAGGCTCAACAATTGAGAAAAGGCTTCATTTTCCACTGTCCTTTCCAAAAAACGTGAGGGGTCAAAGGAAATGAGAAGGCTCGTGCAATACTCCTCCCAGTTTGACATTTCTGAGGATAACAGTGGCAGAGCTTCGCCAAAAAAAAGATACCAGTGTCCTGCCCACACACCCTTGCAACCACTAAGATTAGGGAGATGTTCCTAAAATATTTTGGCTGAGAGCATTACAGTATTGGGAAAGAGAAGAATGAATACTGTTTCTCATACTGCTGCTTGTGCGCCTATGATCTCCCTAAGCAATGAAAGAAGAGAGGTTTCAAAGCAAAGGTATTTTATCCCAGCTGCTTGTCCCTGGTTGCAGTGTTGGTTCATGGTACATAGAGTTACACGTTTACAAACTATCCTATTCAGATTTCTACCTTATTTCTTAAATTTGATAAACTTTTGGACTCTATGACACATAATTAAAACCTCAGTACACTAATAAGACATGTAATCTTTTTATTAATTAATTCATATCCTTTCACTTTTAAGTTGATTAAAGTTAATATGATTATATAGCAAAACACAGGCTGTTGTTTGAAGACGAAATAATTTTCATAAAAAGCTCCGGCAGGGAGTGAAAAATGAAACTGATTTGAATCACAATTATTTTTATTTTGTAAAACATATCCTGTCCTTTGGTAATTAACAGTAGATTTATTACACAGTGAGTTTCCCCTGAAAGTCACTAAAGAGATACAGTATAAACATAGATTTAAAGAAGAATTTACCAGAAATTGTACCCTCTCCTTAACTTCTCGTTTTCTTGGTGGAAGCAGGTAAAAGGTAGGGTGGGGAGGGTCGAGGGAGCGGGGAGTAAACGGCACACACCCTGCATTCTCCTCCCCACCAAGGCAGCCCTGTTATTTCTTCTGTTGTAACTGCCACCTCACTGCTCACATCTTCCAGGTCTCTCTTCTATCACCTTGCTTCCTACTGCACAGGGTAAGTTTGAGCTCCTAGGAGTGCCGTGTGGGGTTCTTTATGATTCTACCAGCAAGCTGTCCTACCAGACTCATAACCTGGCTCTGCCCCAACCAGTACATATTATAACTTCAAAAAGACTGAATTATTTGCTTCTAATTCTTTTTGGGAACCATTACAAAGTATTTTGAAACCCTGTATATGGGTATGTGCTGTTCCTTTGACTGGAATACCTTTCCCCCTTCTTCTTCCTTTAACAAATGCCTGCTATCTCTGCAAGACACAGTTCAAGGATCAGGTTCATACTGACATCTTACTCAACTCTTTAACAGCATCTCATTCTTTCTACTTGTATAGCATATACAAAGTGTAAACTTACTGAGGTTAGAGAATCATACTCAATTTCTCTTTTATACTCAAGACTGGCACAATTTGATTGTCTAATGTATGGCTAAAACATAATTTCTTGGCTTTTAATTAATTAGATACTGTGGCTCATATGGTTTACTCACTTTATCAAATTCACAGTAAACATCCTTTAAACAAAACAAAGTTAGACTATTTTCAACAATGTCTATCTAAAAATCTTCATTCTTAGAAAAATTCATTTTAAATGCTTTAATTTTATAATATACATCAATCTTATAATTTTCAGGATGAATATGAGCAGGGAATTTAAATAATCAAAAAATTTTGAATTATAAGCTTTTTTATCAAATCCATTAAATCAACTCAAATATATGCTTATCATTTTAAAAGCTTTCTAACTGGTCAAAAATAAGTGGTAGCCTACAGAACTATTATCAAGGGAAATACTATTAAAGGTAATGACAACTTAAAATTATAACTTCTCGTATTAGTGATATTTTACACATTTTTATCACAGCAAAATAAATTAGAAACAATTTAGTTGCTAATTCTAAAATCAAATGTGTGATTCTGGGCAAGTTACCTTATACCCGTAATTGCACACACTTCCTTCAGTTAAATACTATTTATTGAGCACCAGTTGTGTGTAATGGCTGGGTATACAGTGGGAAACATTCACGCCTGCATCCAGAGGAAGAGACAAGCAAACAATCCCAATCATGGACTGGAAAGAACACTTACAACTGCGATAAATGCTCTAAGGAAAAGAATATGTATGATTTCTTAAGATTGAGGATGAAACTGACAGATCTGGGGATCAGAGAAAGGTTCCCTGAGAAATGACAAGCTGTGATCTGAAAAGTAAGACAGGGCAATCTAGAGCCACACTGTCCAAGATGATAGCCACTAGCCACATGAAGCTGTTTGAACCCTTAAAATGTGACTGGTTCAAACTCAGCTGTACTGGAAGCATAAAATTCACATGGGTTTTCAAAGACTTAATACAAAATACAACACTTAATACAAGAAAGAATGTAAAATATCTCAATAATTCTTTTATATTAAAATATATACACTTTTTGTTTTAACAGCTACACAAAAGGAAAATACTAAACAACTACCCTTTTACTTATTACAGGTAAACAGTTGCTTCAAATACTTCTTAACACAATCTTCCCTTTGCAACATTTTCCTGATGTTCCTTCTATTAATATCTCCTTTGAATATTTTTTTTCTGAATTTAATTGTATCTCCATCACCTACTGTGGTCCTCAAAATACATTTATTAAATAAGTGAACCTTACAAGAAATATAAATGTTTTGTCTTAACTTTTCTACCCAACAACTTTGAATATGAACCTAAAATTGGCAAGTTAAATATGCTAATCATAAAAATCTCAGAGCTAGAAGAGAAACTTGCTTAGAAATAAGGTTACAGAAAAAGTATTTGCCTATGGTACTCTCTATAGTAGTATAATGGCTCAACATTTTACTAAATTGGTTACTATAATAACTGAAGCTTCATATTTTATAGAACACATGATTTTTTTCCCAACATGCAAAAAAAGGCAAAACTGAAATAGCAAAAAATACCAAAAAACTCTTGCATTTAATGAATAATCAACTCTCCTATAACCGAAAGGCAGGGTTTGTGTTTTTGTTTTTTTTCTTTCCGAAGACCTCAAATAAACCACCCTTATTATTCTGGTAAACAACCTGAATGTTTTCCTTCCTAATGGAAAGCAGAACAAGTATATCCACTTCCTAAGGAGAATTACAATGGATAATTGTAAAAATCAAATCCTTAAATTCATAAATAATTTCTACAATGGAATATATACTTCTAACAAAAGTAGATAGGGTCTTTACGTTTCTATTTAACATATTTAAATTGATTCTCTTTACCAGAATACTCAAATTTGAATGCTTACTTGAATTTGAGATAATATTCTAAAAGGACTGTATTATTTCTAAATTTAAAAACTAGTAAAAATTGAAGGACATACAAAATTGGCAGGGGGAATGCAATATTTTTATATGCTGACACTAAGACATCTGGAACATAGCAGAGAAGGCATATGCCAAACACACTATAAGAAAACCGTAACATTATCACTTAGCAGTTATCAGAAAAATGTCTAGAGATAGTGACCCATCTGAGGATTATTTGTTGTAAGTATGGCTTAACCTTTTCCACCCATAACACATGAAACTTTGTAATCAGCTCTTCAACTGTATATTCTTTTCTTTAATCCATAAAGGGATTATGGATTAATTTTCCTAATAAAGTACTTAAGATGAGCTCTGGTATTTCCGACTTAGTACAGTGTTGAGAATCTTAGACATTTTGTATTCTGATACTAACATTATGGCTTATCTTTATAATAGCATTTCATGTAAATAAATTCATAACAATCACGTTACAGAACAACCAAAATTCCACTGTTAGTATTTTTTCAAAAAAATAACTGATTCAAGACACAGATGGTGGCTACCATGTTATCCGACAGAGTCAATTACAACTCCTACTGCTGCTTCTAAGCTAAAGAAGAAAATACAACATTTTTCTTCCTTAGGCTCTTACTATCTTCTGAAAGCTGTATCTTACCTAAGTTTCCACCAAGCTACAGACGTAAAGGACATATTTTAAACTACAAATACAATTTCTGCATTATTTGGAAAAACATAGCAACAAACTAACCAGAAGTTCTTAGTTTATTATGAAAAAGCACTACACTATTTATAAATTTACACACATAAAGGTTAAAAATAGTAAAAGAGAAAATCTGAATTCTATCTTTTTACGTCAACCACACAATGAAATCTGAGAAGGAAAAAAAATGGCGAGAAGTCTACCAAAATGATACTTCGTATGTGGTTAGAATTACTTGTAAAAGAATGGTTAATTTGTTCTTTCCCTAATTTTTATTCTTGATTTAGGAGTTCATTAAAATTTTATGTCTTTAGGTAAAATGAAAAGTAGCAATCATTTTTATTGTTTGAACAAAATTTCCCAAACAAAATTCTGAGATGACTCACACTCCTAAATTATACTATCAAAATGTTATCCATAAACAGAAAAATTCCACAGTCCTGAAATGTGTATAATAACCACAAATTCATTCATTCTAGGCTTATAATCATCTGTTAAACCTGAAGATGCAATGAATGTTCTTTAGACTCTCTTCTGCAGAGAGGGAAAAATAATTGACATACTCCTACTAAAACGTACACTGAAATCATTTAGGGGAAAGTACAGAACACATAGATATCTTGGTTTAGAACATGAACATTTGTCCAAAATAACTCCAGGATTCTAATCACTTACCTCAGAAGTGGTTTTCTTTACAGGTGCATGTTGGAACATCTTCACCTTGAGATGGACAGATGATTTCGTTCACAGCAGGAACCTTGCCAACTTGCCCACATAATTCTTTTGATAAGGTGCTAGGAGATCAGGGTGACCTAGCCTTGCCCTGTAGCTTCCCTCTTAGACGGATAGTCTAGGTCTAGGAGCTGACTGAGAGTAGAAAAAACAACATTCCCCTTCAATATGCTGTTGGAGTGGGGGCTGACAATTCGCACACCTAGTTTATCATGTGCCACAGGACGCTGTCATTGAAGTTTTAGACAATTATTCCATTGGAATAAAGGGATTTCAAGGACATGTTAAAGAATCCTACCTTATTCTCACACCTCATCCAAAACAACCTGCCAAATGAATCACAAAAACTTCTTTTTCTTAAAACATTTTGTCAAAATACACATTTTCAGTTTTAAGAACTATGACTATTTTGTTAAAACAAGACAAACCTTCAGACCTTTCCAGTGGGAAGAAAATCAAGGGAAATGTTAAACTATTGACCTCCAAATACACTTGTACCATTCAAAGACTCTTACAACCAATAATGAGGCTACTGAATTAAAATTACAATAAAAAACTTTACCTTTTCAAGTGTTTTCCCTTTCAAATGCATCAAAGTCATCTCAGAATAATTCAAGCATTATTCACAGCAATGTGTTGAGAATAAATACAATAATTTTTCATTGAACAAAGCAATAGAGAAATCCCTAAGACCAAAACAATCTCTAAATGTTTTAGCAGGAAATATGACAGGTAAGTCATATAAGGCGAACCTTTGTGTACTTCAACAATTTCTTCTCCTAAAAATGTGTTTGAAGGGTATAAACTTTCCCCATGCCATTTCTAACATGTTATGATAGCCCTGATGACAATTTTCAAGGATTTGTCTGTCCAAACATTTGAACGTTTATCATAATTATGTTTACAATCTGTAACAATTGTTATAAAACTACTTCTGAACATTATTAACATATCAAAATGTTCAAAGATCTGAGAAATATTTTGAAATAATGTTGAATATATAATGAATTACAGTAAAACTACTTCAAGCATGCCATAATCCTCTTAAAAAGGTGATAAAACTTGACAATATAGAAGCATCTAATTTTCGAATGCAAATCATGTGAAAAATGAACATATAATTTAAAATAAGGATACTAGATACTGCCATAAATCAATTAAATCTTCTAAAATACGGAAGACAATTTTAACTCTACATTTAAAACTTATACCTTGGTCAGGGGCGGTGGCTCACGCCTGTAATCCCAGCATTCTGGGAGGCCGAGGCGGGCGGATCATTTGAGCTCAGGAGTTCAAGACCAGCCTGAGCAAGAGCGAGACCCCGTCTCTACTAAAAAAATAGAAAGAAATGATCTGGACAACTAAAAATATATAGAAAAAATTAGCTCGGCATGGTGGCACATGCCTGCAGTCCTAGCGACTCGGGAGGCTGAGGCAGTAGGATCGCTTGAGCCCAGGAGTTTGAGGTTGC
>CAUYSK010094732.1:0-37454 GCA_963575035.1 Avahi laniger
AGTGGAAGGTTTGTTGTTGTTTGCAGCCGAGTCAAAGGCTGGGCCCGAGGGTGCCTCTACCAGGAGCGGCTTGGAGACCCGGGACACACACAGGAAGGTCAAGATGTGGGCTTTGAACCCAGCTCTTAAGGTGGACCAATGAGAGTAGACAGAATCTGGGGTCCCAAACACTGCTCTGAGATGGCTTTTGAGGGCCCCACAGAAGGCCCAGACAGGCCAGACACCTGCTAAGCGATGAACCCTACCTGCCATTGTCACGAAAACAACTTGGCTTTCCACGTGTTGTTTTGTTTTTCTCTTACCTCTGATTCTGCTGGAAAAACACCCAAACCCTCGGGTCAGATCACCCCAGCCCTAGCAGCACCTGCAGCGAAGGGGCCGGAAGTCAAGCTAGAGCGGAGGAGGAAGCAGCCCGAGCTTAAACCAGGGTCCCCAGGGAGCTGGCTGGATTCCCCTGGTGGGCGGCAGGGCATGTGCCCACCAGGGGCGTGGGAGCTGAGCTCTGGGGAAGGGGCAGGGCTCCTGGAAGGACGGCCCGGTGGCAAGCCCCCACCTAGGCCCGGGAGAGAAGGGCTGGGGCCTTCAGGGCCTTGGAACTTGTGAACAACAGGAAAGCAAACCCTCCAAGACACAAACCTCTGCAGACAGTCAGAGCTGTCCCTGACTTCCCTCCGCATCCTTTCCTCTTCCTTTGGTACAAAGTCATTGCTTTAACATCCTGGGAGGGAGGCGGCTGTGATGTGGTGGGAAGAATGCTCGGTTTGGTGTCACAAGGTCTGTGTGTGACTTTTGGCCATGATGGTAATTTCCCTGGGCCTCGATTTCCTTGTTTGTAGAACGTGGATAATGCTACTCCTTGCATGGTTACGCCAGGGCCGAAGCAAGGCAACGTAAAGGAACGTGGAGGCCCTCAGTCCCATCTTACTGGCATTTAGGAGGTGCTCAATGTGTATTTCTTGGGCCCAGTAAAAGTTTTTGGTTCATGTTCTATATCCTGATTGTGGTGGTGGGGGGGGTACACATCTATACGTGTGCTAAAATTCTTAGAACTGTATACCAAAAGAAAGCAAACTCAATTTTATTGTGTGATTTAAAAACATACAACAGCATCTGGTTCAGATAGGTTTTAAGATTCCCATTTTACAGATAAAGCAACTGAGGCCTGAGACATTCATCATCTCACCATCACCCAGCTGTTTCCACTGCCCACGTCAGTTCTGGGGACTGGGGACCCACAAGACGGACATGATGCCCCCCAAAATTGTAAGCACCTAAAACAGAAAAAGAGACCAGGGAGGGCTCCTACCTCATAACCCATGAAGGCAAAGCCCTCTGGGGTGTCTGGCGGAGGGGGCAGGCCTCTGCTCCGATGATTCTGTCAACAACTCAGTTATTCAAAGCTATTAAATAGTCTTTTGGTAAAGCCAAGAGCTGCCCGCTCCGCCCCCTGCCCAGGGCAGCCCTAGACAGGGGGAGACCCTGCTTAGGGGAGAAGTGAAGCCTCCTGCCCCTGCCCCCCATCTACCCAGCTGCCCAGGTCCCTGGTGGAGGCAGGACGGAATTAGTGCCACTATGCAAAGCAGCAGGAAAGGGAGGGCTCCAGCTCAGTAGAGGCAGAAGCCAAAACAAGCCAGTTCCCTGTGGCAGCCCAGAGACCAGGGAGGGAACAGGGCCTGCCCGGCGTGGCCCAGGGTGGTGGAGAGATTGGCCTGAAACCCCAGGCATGGGTACCTTACCCACCTGCCCCCCCTGGAATTCTGGGGGCAATCTGGTAAAAATCAGCATTTCTCTCACTAGGTCCCACGTGCTGGCCTTGGTTCTCCAGGTAAACTGGAAGATCCCTGAATTCTCTTTTCTGAATCCAGAGCAGGAATGGCAGAGAGGCCTTGCGGGATGCCCCAAGGTGAAGGAGAAGTCGAGCACAGCCTGCTTGGGAGGGAGGCTTTGCAACATAGGCTGGTTGTACTTGGCCTCCCAGCTGTGAGCGGTTCCCAGTATCTCCTGGGTTGGAGGGACCTGGGGATCATTTTGTGAGGACCCTGAGGCCCTAGGGGGCCTCCAGTGTGATGCTAGGAAAGTCTGAAGGGATCACCTAAGAACTCCCAAACTTTACGAAGCCTCTCTCTTTAGGAATTGCTGCTTTTTTTTTTTTTTTTTAGAGACAGTGTCTCACTCTCTTGTCTAGACACGAGGGATCATAGCTCACTGCAACCTCCAACTCCTGGGCTCAAGGGATCCTCCTGCCTCAGCCTCCCAAGTAGCTGGGACTACAGGGTTGTGCCATCATGCCCAGCTAATTTTTCTATTTTTGGTAAAGATGGGGTCTTGCTCTTGCTCAGGCTGGTCTCGAACTCCTGGCCTCAAGCGATCCTCCTGCTTCAGCCTCCAAAGTGCTAGGATTACAGGCATGAGCCACTGTACACAGCCAGGAATCTCTGAATGGCTCTGGATAAAGCTTAAAAAAAATTCCTGGGCTTGGTGGGAGGGTGAGGGGTAGAGGTGCAGAGGGGTATTTTAGAGGCAGGAAAAACTCCTACCCTCAGGGAACTTCTAGTTTAGCTGGAGAACCAGGGCCAGCGTGCCAGCACCAGGCAGTGGCTAAGCCACAGCTGCACAGGCTGGGCTGGGCAGGGCTTGGGCAGGGACCAGGTGCTTTGGGAGGGCTTCCTGCAGGTGGAAGGCAGAGCGGGCCACAGTTGCTGCTGGTTGGCTGCGTGGAGCAGGGTGAGGGCATCCTGCCGAGGGAAGGATAGGCCCAGCCACCCTCTCTCCCATTGCTCTAGGTCCAGCTAGAGCTCAAGCGGGGAAAAAAAGGGAGATGTGGCCCCAGGCTCCAATGGGCCTTCAGAGAGAAGGGGCAGGCCCCCAGGTGCCACATTCAGACAACAGAAGTGCCCAAATAGACACTCCCACCCACCCGCACCCATGAGATGTCACGAGCTCATGTGCGGTTTCTCAAAACACACTGTTTATTCCACAGGAGAACGGGCTCGAGGCCAGGGGCCCCCTAGGGTGGGAGAGGTTGGGAGAGAGGAATGAAGTTCTCGGTGGCCCTTCTGGGGCCCAGTGAAGGGCCATGGCCCTTCAGAAAGCCAATCTGCTCCGAGTCCATTTGTAGGATCTGCCCCAGTCTCCACTTTTACTGTCCCATGCGTGGAGGTGGCTCCCCTTAGCACCCTTGGAAGGCTAGGGCCAGTCCATCTCCAGAGAACTCCCTCCACGTCACCGCCTGGTTGCCCTTCGACTCCAGCCCTTTGCCAAGAGCTGTGGCCCGGGGGCTGGACAGGGAGGCCACTCTGGCGGGCCAGCTTCAGAGGCCACCAGGGGCCAGGGGGCGGGCTGTGAGCCAGGCAGCTCCAAAGCAGTCACTGAGGCCCAGGGGGCTGAGCCTGGGCGTGGGGAGGGCCCTGCCCTCACTCTTGGCCTGGGTGCTCACCCACAGACCACTTCACCTCCCCTGTCCGCAGAGTCACTATGTCCTCGTAGGTGGCTGTCTGGTCGACGTTCAGGCCCTGGAGACATGAAATGGAGCTCAAGCCTGGGCCGTCCTTGACCACACTGACAGATGTGGCCCCTGACCACACCGCCTCAGAGCTGCTGGGTCCCCCCTGCCGCTTACCTCGTAGGTGTGATCTTCCTCCATCCCCGCCTTGCCTTCATCCTAGGGGAGGCAGGGAGATCAGAGTGTCAGCACCCACAGCCCAGCTCCAGCTCGGGGCGCTGTGGAGGGCGGGGAGACGGGCCTGGGGCAAGGGGACAGGGGGCGGGGTGAGGTGCACTCTGAGAGAACAGCTGAACAGAGGGATGAATGAGTGAGTGAGTGAGTAGGTGAGCCAGTGGGCAGGCTGGGAGATGGGGACCCTGCCTGTGTCTGGCCCAGCCCCCTGCGTCTCCCGCCGCCCCGTGGTCACCTTGTCCAGCAGCAGGAAGATGGGCACGATGATGAAGAGGATGATGAGCAGGGTCTGGATCATGATGATGCCGTCCTTAAGCGTGTTCCGCCGCTTCAGCTGCGCCAAAGTGCTGAACCCTGGGGGGGCGGGGCCGTGAGCTGAGGTGCAGGGTGCCCCGGGAATGCACCCCTTGGGCCCACAGTGGTGGCTGTGGACCCCTCAGGACCTGCTCCCCAGTGGCTCTCGTGGGTGCTCCAGAGCCACGGCCACCTCCACAGGTGGCAGGCTGGGCTGGGTGTGGGTGTGGACAGCCACAGGAGCACCCCGCTCCCCCGCACGCACCCATGACGCGCAGCTCAGTGCCGCAGCCCAGGTAGACCTCCGGGGGGTCCCCAGTGCACTCTTGCTGGCAGAAGTAGATGCCGTTGTCCTCAAACTGAGTGCCTTGAATGATGAGGGTGAAGACGGAGCCGTTCTGGGTCTGCAGCATGCGTCCCTCCTCCAGGCGCAGCTGCTGGGGCTCCGGGTCCGTCTCCTGCTTCCGCAGCCAGCTCACCATGCCAGAGGCGCCGTCCGTGTAGCAATGTATTTTTGCTGCGTAGCCCCGTTTCTTGGCCATGAAACGTGGGTTCTGCCAGATCCGGGAACAAGCACTTCCTGTGGGCACCAAGGCCGGCTAAGAATTCTGCTTGGCATCTTCCTGACTGCCAGCCTGGACCGTGGGCCCCCGTCTGGTGGCACTGACCCCCAGGCTCCGTGGGACAGTTAGGGCAGAGGTGTGGGCCAGCCGGGCCATGTGAGAGGCCACGGGCCAAGCTGCTGGACACCCCTCCGCAGCTGCCCCTCCACCCCTCTGAGTTTCCTTTGGAAGGGCTCTGGGACCTTCCAGATCTTTTCCATGCCTGTTTCAACAGCCTGACCTGGGCCTCACCCCTGGGCATAGGGGCCTCCAGGACCACCTGTGGCCTGGCCTGGTGCTTCTGCCTCTCCCTCACCTGGGCTGTCCTGCACCCGCCTGAAACCCTCAGGGACTCCCCATGGCCCCCAGGGACAAAGACTGAATCCTTAGCCTGGCAATCAAGGCCCTCCTCAGTCGACCCCTGCCTGTCTTCCCTCCATCATCCCCCTTCCCTCCTGCATGGACTGTGTTCCAGAACCTTCTTTCTCAGCTTGGAATGCTCTCCCACCTTCTCCAAGGGGCCTCCCCTTGCCTTGTTCCCAGTGAGTAGCCTCCCTGAGGAGCTCACAGGCAGACCCCGCCCCGAAGGACTCATTCTGAGGCTGGGCCCCACCCCCCAGCCAGACAGCCCCAGGCCTGAGTCCTCAGAGGAGTTCCCTCTGGTTCCTGCTCTGGCCCCAGGCTCGGCCCAGCCTCCCAGCACCCAGGACTGGAGCCCTGTCTGAGGAGGGTGACAGCTGGCTGAGGGTGGAGCCTCAGGGAGGGGGACCCTGGGTGGCCTGGGGACAGGGGTCCTGAATGTGGAGACTCAGGCAAGGATGGGACATGGGGCAGCCCCTGGGGCAGTGGCCAGCGTTGGACACAGACATATTTGTCTTCAGAAGTGGGGCGAGGTCACTGACCTTTGGGATTCTGGTACAGGTCTTGTGTTTTGGCCACCGGCACAGTCTGGGCTGCAGGGCGGGAGTAAGTAGGCAGGGCTGGGTCAGGCGTCTCCTCTCTGGGCCGCCCCACCCCTGCGCCGTCCACACTCCCAGACCCACTTCCTCCTTCCAAGCCCCTCGGCCCTCCCTGCCCCTGTGCCGGGAGGTGGGAGTGGGGAGGGCAAACCAGAAGTCCCACCCCCGCGCACCCCCCTCCCACGTCTACCCTTGACCCTAGGGTGGCCTTGAGCAGGTATTGAAATGAGACAGTTGCGGCTCTTCCAGAAGGAAAGGGACATTTCTGGAACATGCGTCTCCCAGGGTCTGGCTGGGCAGCCTCTCCCCTGCCTCCTGGACATGGTACCCTCAGGGGAGTGGGAGTGAGTGAGCCGCACGCCACCCGCTTCTTCCTGGACCCAGCGCTTCCACGATCCCAGCTGCCAACTCTGATTTGCCCCTCACGTCCAGTGGGCTGACACCCTCTAGGCAGGAGAGGGGCTGGGCCTGCAGACTCCTGAGCCCCTACCAGGCAGAAACCACAGACCCAGCTCCAGGGCAGGGAGAGGGCGGTAAGAGGCAGAAAGTGTGAGAGACACAGCAGCAGGAAGGAGGGAGAGGTGACCGAGCCAGCCCAGACAGAAGGCAACAGAGAGCAAGACCGGCAGGGCTGTACCTGAGAGAAGCAGCAGCAACACCACTAGCCAGTTTCTGGGCACAGGAGACAACACCAGCCCGGCCATGGTCTCCACTCGCCCCCGGCCCCAAGCCTGTGACAAGTCTGTCCGAGACTCTTTGGGGGGAAAAGTGTAACTGCTCCGGCTGCAGCCTGTCCCATCCCCGCCTCTTCCCCACCAGGCCCCTTCCTGCCATGCAAATCGGGACCCAGGGGAGGCAGCAGCTCTCTGGGGACCTGGGGGAGGGTGGCCTCTTATCAGCTGGGCTGCTAAGGCTTGAAGGCACACAGCTTGGGCAGCACAGCTGGGGTCCTTGGTGGATGCCCCTGAGGGGTGTCTCTCGGTCTTCCAGGAGAGCCTGTGCACCCCTCCATGTGTCCCCACCCCACTGCTGGGCCTGTCCTGGTCCTGCCTGTTACCCATCTGTAGTTTGCCAGCTCCTCGGAGGGCAGAGGCTCGCAATCCTTTATTCCTCGGCACTTAGCTAAATACAGACCAGTCCTGTGAAGGAATCTGAGCTCGGCCCCTCTGCCCCGACCCAGCCCTCACCGTGTGGGAAGAGGAGCACCGAGGAAGGGCAGTGCAGGGGGCCAGGTACCTGGAGGGTCCCAGAGCAGAGCCTCTTGGCTGGAGTGCGGTGGCCATGTTGGAAATTGACCATGTGGGGGAAGGGAGCCACAGAGGTTCTTGAGCAAGAGCAGGCTGAGTGTGGTAGCCCCTGGGGAGAAGATCTGGTGCAGGCCTTGGTGAGAGGCCTCCCTTCCTCATGGTGTGGGGGTTTTCTGGGGGTTGCCAAAGGAGGGGGACTTAGGTGGACACAGTTTAGAGAAAACCCACCCCTTAGCAACCAGGGGGTTTCTTAAGGGAGTCCTTCGCTGTCAAACTCTGAGGGCACTGAACTGTTCTGCAGCTCCAGCAGGTCTTGGGCAGGGGACGGGAGGCCAGTGTGGGGGAGCCCTCAGGTTCCCTGCCTTTATCCTGCCAGTCGCGTGCAGGGTGGTGGATGAAACCATAGTGTTCAAGAGCTCATCTAAGCTCAGCTTTGTGCCCCTTCCCTTGGGTCCGATACAACACTTGCCCTTCGAAAGATGCCCTTGTGTAGGCTACAACCTGCACAACTGCACACAGCAGGCTTGCAAACATCAGCCCTGCACACAGCCCACTGTGAGTTTTATGTCTCCTGGCAGCTGCTTTTCTCTCTCATCCCCTCACTCTCTCTATTCTCCGACCCCCAGAAGACGGAGAGATGGTAAGTCCCCCGGGTCATCTGTCCACTTCTCACTCTCCCCACGACCCCCTCCCCCCCGCATTTTTCAACGCTGGCAGGTATGTCTGGGTTTAGGGTGAGGTAGACCCACCTCTCACACCAGAGTTGGAAGGTGGAGGGTCTGGGCGCCCTTCCTCACATTCAGTCCTGGGATCCACTCCCAAGGGGTGCAGGCCAAGACCTGAGCTATGGAAATCGGGGACAGGAAGGTTAAGGTTTCATCCGAGGTACAGCTCGTTCCGGGCAGTCCCAGCTGTTCTTGCTTGTTTCCAGATGTTCCAAATGAAAAAACATTTCTCCGAAAAGGTGTCAGATGTTCAGTTCATGGAACAAACAGCCCGGGAATACAAACATCACCTGAGGTCAGCTTGGGGACCATGGGCCCTGTTCTGGTGGGGGTGGTTAAAAAGAGATCAACCCTGGGGTGTGGGGCCAAATCCGGGGTCTCTTGGTTTAGCAAACTCTGCCCTTCCCGAGCCCCTGACGATGGAGGCCTTGGTTAGCTTTGCCACTAGTGTTCCCCAAAGTCGAGAGGCTAATTGGGGGAGGCTTGGGCACACGCATTTGTGTGCGTGCGTGTGCTCACGTGTGTTGCCTGGGCCATGTGGTGGCAGGGGCCTGCTCAGGAGCTGGTCCTGAGGCCCAGGTGACCATAGGGGCGCGGAGGTCGCCGGGGGCGGTTGGCATCCTCCAGACTCACGCTCATCAACACCCCCGTGGGCAGGGATGCAGATGTGTCCTTTGGGCTTCATTCCCATTCATGCCAGGCAGGGATCCATTCTCGGGAGGGGCGGAGGCAGCGGGCCCCCGCCACCTGCAGGGTTATTTGTCACAGGAGGGGCTGTGCTGTTCCCTCACCAGTGACAACAGCACTGAGGCCCATCCTGGGCTCGTGATGCCCTTTTCTTCCCAGAACAGGAGGCCTTGTAAGCCCACCCCCGCCTCTGCTCCAGCTGACCTGAGCTGCACACCCTGACATCCGGCAGCATCCCTTTCCAGGAAGGCAGCATCAAAACAAGAGATTGGGAGAGTGGGGGGAAGCGACAAGGGGGTCAGGAGTTGGGGAGGCAAGAAGGCAGCGACCTCCCAGCCACCCTGAGAAGGATGGGAGGGGAAAGACCCTCCGGAGAAGACAAGCTCAGACCTCTGTCCCCTTCCGCAGCCCAGGCTTCCCGGATCTGCTGAGCTGCTATGACTGGGAGGAGACCTGCTGGCTAAGAAGGGTGTGGGTTCAAATCCTGAGGCTTCAGTGTACCCACCAGAAAGTCCCCCAGGTTCCCAGCTAGGGGCACCCCCCCACTGCCATGTCTGCAAATGCACCAGAGCAATTGCCCTGGTCACATGACCAGTGGGTGCCCTGGGGTGGGGAAGGGACAGTGGCTCACGGAGAGTTTCCCTGCCCCCCATGCCAACAGCACCCCACTTGGGCAACACCCATGATTAACCTCTCGGCAACCAAGTTCCTCATTCGTGTAAAATAGCAATGGTCCTGATAGCCACCTCAGGCAGGTGGCGCCCAGCACCGATGCCGGGGTGGGGATGGCTGTGAAACAGCAGCCTGTGCAATCCGTGCCTCCCACGCCTTTCTCCTTCCGCCACTCAAGGCCCAGGGGAAGGATGGGCCCGGTGGCCTGTAGATCTTCCTGTCCGTGGGGCCCGAGAGGTCTGGAGAAAGAGTGAGAAGAAACCCCGACCCCAGGGGGAAGATCCGTACCCTGGTGGGCGCTCAGAGGACTCTGTAAGGACGCCCACAACACGCAGACAGCTGCAGGAGGGAGGGCCGCAGGGGCGACTGCAATTGAGGGATGTCTCGGGGGCAGCCTGAGGGCCCTCTCTGCCCCCCATGCAGGACCCCGGAAAGGGGGTGCAGAAATCCCCAAAGGGTTAAGTGTTTACTAGTTTGGAGGACTATAGCCCTGGGAATCAGAAGTTGTTACAGAAAATAAAATTACACACAAGATTATATTTCACCCACTGGGTTTGTGGGCCGAGTTCGATACCTAAGAATACTCTCTGTCACAAGTCCATGTGAGCCTGGGCTCTCTGGGGTCAGGGGTCAGGGGTCAGGGGCAGAGTCCTGGCAGTGAGTGCCTCTGAGGGAGGGAGGGGCTGTGCTGTGTGCCCCACAGGCACCCTGAGGTCTCTGAAGCGGGCAGAGAAGTGAAGGGGCTTCTGGAGAAGAAGGGCTGGGGACATAGGGTCCCAACACGTATTTCCTGGGGCAGGGGGAGTATGGTGTTCCTGTTGGGCGAGGAGGGGGATGACCCCTGACCCTATCTGGCCTCCTGGACTCCAGCTAAGGTGCTTTCGGAGGGGGGCGGGAGAGAGCTGCACTGGGCCAGAGGGTGGCGCTGGGGCCCTCCTTCTCCTGCCCTGATGTCCCCTAGGGCTCCCATGTCTTCCCTACCTGGCTCCAATCCCTGCCAGCCCTTTGTGCTTCTGGCTGCACTGAGCCCCGTCCACATCCACACATGGAGGCGTAGAAGGGGACAGCTACACATCGGAGGCGCCAGGGAGGGTTTATTGTAAGAACTGTACAAAGGAGCCCGTCTGCCAGCCTGGGATCGGGTCTGCAGGGGAGGGGCCACAGGCGAGGAGAGGCTGGACCCTGCTCATCACTCTTCCTCTGCAATCTGCACACAGTTCCGTGGGAAATCCACTCTAAGAGATCGCTGAGGCTCTGGGGGCCGTGGCCGTCGGGCTCTGGGAGGGAGAGGCAGAGGGCAGGGTGCTGGGCATGCAGAGGTTGGCCCCCACTGGGTGCGCCTTCTGAAGGAAGAGAGAGTCACCGCAGGAGGAGTGGAAGGAGGAGGCTCCTTCCATAGAGGAAACGCAGGCGGGAGATGGGGAGCACGGGTCAGGCCATCGG
The DNA here is from genome assembly GCA_963575035.1 of Avahi laniger. Taxonomy (NCBI): domain Eukaryota; kingdom Metazoa; phylum Chordata; class Mammalia; order Primates; family Indriidae; genus Avahi; species Avahi laniger. Next base: position 10,306 of record CAUYSK010094732.1, read on the forward strand.
TGTGCGGACAAGAAACAGGAAGGGGAAGAGAGGTGTTCGTGGGGAGTCAGAGAGAGGGACACCCAGGCAGGATGGGAGGGGGTGGGAGAGCAGGGCAGACACTGAGGAAGACTCTGGCCCACAGACATGCACACACATATCTTGTTTTGAAGGTTCTGCTGCTTGCTTCCTGAATTGTAATCAAATTGTTCACAAGAAACAAGAAGAAAAAGAAGAGGAACTCAGGCCCACAGGGGACTCCAAGCGCACGCCTTACCACATGTTCACACTCATCCACACACTCACGGCACAGGTCCACTCTCCCACATCACACACACACACACACACACACACACACAGCTGCACTCTCATGGACTTTCAGACGCTCCAGGACACACTGACACACACACACACAAAGATACCTAGACACACACGCATAGGCAGACACCAGTACACAGTGGCTCGCACGCAGTCACACCCTCGAACACACACACAGCTATGCACACAGGCCTACAAGCATACAGACACACACGTGAATAAACCCAGGGAACCCTGAGCAGGTTTCTTCCCCCTCCTCCAAGCTGGGCCTCTGTTCTTTGGGAGTCAGCAGGGGCCTGGCACCGCCACGCCCAGATCATCCCGGCTAATGCTTTCCAGGCAGCAGGAAGTTGGAAGGTTGAGCCTGCGCCAGATGAGTGTTCCCTGATGCATGCTCCAGCGCTGAAATCTCTAACGTGAGCGAGCTCAACTACGACAACATTAGGGTCACTTGGAGGAGCAGTGTGAGGAGGATGAAGAGGGAGGAAGAGATGGGTATGGGGAGAGCTGAGGAGGGAGAGATCTCCGAGGCTTGATGAGGCCATAAGGAGCCCGGGTGGTGCTCATGGGGGAGTGAGGGAGGGAGAGAGGGAAGGGACGAGAATCTCTTCCTGAGCACGAGGGTCCCCAGCCCCACCCCAGGTCCCAGTGCTCAGGCCAAGTGCAGTGATCCAGCTGGCAGGACCCAGCCTGTACCGCCCATCCATGCTTCCTAAAAGGACACTCCCAAGTGGAATCTTTTCTTCTGCTTCTCCCCTAGGGGCCAGCCAGGGGAGTCGTGGGCCTGGCCATGGCCCCGGGAGCAGGTTTCTAGAGTCACAATCCCAGCCTGATGCATCAGAATCCAGTGGCCAGGCAGGCTTGTGGAGAGATTTCTGGACTGGTCACATTTCCGTTTTCTGGGGGATTCCTGAGCTGGCAGGTGAAGCTGCAGCCCAGAGTCAGGCGGCAGTGCCCTGGGGTCAGGTGTCTGCACTCACCGAGGTTAAGACATCTTTGTCCCGGCTAGGGGTGAGCAGCCTGAGTCACTTCCTGGGGAGAGGCCAGTAGCCCTTAAGACTCTGGTGACAGGAGGGCAGCCAACCCCTCCCTCGCAGGCCAGCTCCTCCCCAAATGGGGGCAGAGATTCTGATGCTCTGACCTCCCCCAGGCCGAAGGCAGGGGCGACAGGCCCATGAGGACGTAAGAGCAACTTGAGGTGAAATCACGGAGGCAGAGGCCTCAGGCCCAGCCCGGAGCCCCTGAGCACATCCCCATCTCCCTTGGCCCCAGTGTGGCCAAATCCTGTCCCCCACGAGGGAGCCCGATGCAGTCTCGGACTCAAAGCCCTGCTCCCTCACGCAGCGTGCGGGCACCCTGGGGGAGCTTTGGGGCTGTGCCAAGGCTCAGCTGGCCATCTTGACGCTGCCTGTTAGACCAGAGACTCCTTCACCCCTGGACGCACCGTCTGCCCCGGTGGTGGGGAGGGAGGCAGGGTGGCGTCTGAGGGGCTGACTGGCGTGAGCCCCAAGGCAGGTACAGCGTCCCTCGCCGAGCCCTTCTCCCCCTCGCTGTGCACACTGCTGTTCCCGTTCTCGCGGCCGTACATCTTGCTCATGGTGTTGGCGATCAGTCCCTCCTTCTCAGGGGCCCCGTCGCCATTGCCGTCCTGGCTGTGGCGGTACATGTAGGACGCCTGCTTCACAGAGCGCTGCAGCAGGTGCCGGCGGTAGGCCCTCTGGATCTTGATGGCGCACACCTCCTCCTGCTTCCTCTTCAGGGTGGTGGTGATGGGCTCGTAGGAGACCTTGGAGGGGTTGGCTGCCATGAACTTCTCCTCCATGGTCTGCTTGAGGGTGTCCATTTCCCCAGAGTCGCCCAGGACCTCTTTGGTCAGGGCGAAGAGGATGTCCAGGCAGTGGATCTTGTCCCCCGGCACCATGGGCAGGTCCAGCGTGATGAGCTTGATCTTGTTGGGCTTGGCGATCCTCAGCGGCTCCTGCAGGGTGTCCACGAAGTCAGAGAGGAGGCTGTAAGCGATGAACTGGGTGGCGTCGGGGTCGAACTTCTCCCACGTCTCATAGAACATCTCGAAGTCGTCCTCGCCCAGGGGCTCGCTGCTCTCCTCCGTGGCCACGTTGAAGTTCTCCAGGATGATGGCAATGTACATGTTGACCACGATGAGGAAGGAGATGATGATGTAGCTGCAGAAAAAGCAGATGCCGATGGAGGGGTTGCCGCAGTCACCCTTGACGCTGGTGCCTGGGTTCTCCAGGGTGGGGTCGCAGTCGGGGGGCCCGCTGTTGAGGATGGGGTTGAGCAGCCCGTCCCAGCCGGCAGACGTGGTGATCTCGAAGAGGCAGATGATGCTGTTGCCGAAGGTCTCAAAGTTGAACATGTCATCGATGCCCGACTCCTTCTTGACGTAGGCGAAGTTGGACATGCCGAAGATGGAGTAGATGAACATGACCAGGAAGAGGAGGAGGCCGATGTTGAAGAGGGCAGGCAGCGACATCATGAGGGCAAACAGCAGCGTCCGGATGCCCTTGGCCCCGCGGATCAGCCGCAGGACGCGCCCAATCCGCGCCAGGCGGATAACACGGAACAGCGTGGGTGACACGAAGTATTTCTGGATCAGGTCTGAGAGCGCGAGGCCTGTGGGGAGGAGCTAATGAGGACACTGCCCTCGGGTGGGGGCTGCCCACAGTGTGGGGGCGTGTGGGGCCGGGGCCCAGCCTGCTGTGCTCTGCCCCAGGAAGGGGTGGCAGAAGCTCAGCCCCCAGAGCACAGCCCAATGACCAGATGGGCTGGGCTGGGCTCTCCCAGGGGTCCTGGGGCTGGGGCCACATCTATGCCCTGAGTAGCTGGGAACAGGACCTGCACAGTCGCTGGGGTGAGGGTAAAGGCCATTCCTAAGGCTGTTGGTAGATGTTTTGCAGGGGTGTGTGTGTATATTAGAGAGAGAGAGAGAGACAGAGCCACCACATAACTCTGGGCATGTCATTTAACTTGTTTGTGACTCAGTGTCCTCATCTGTAAAATGGGGGCGATAACAGCGCCAGCCTCATGGCATTGTTATGAATGAATGAGATAACGCCTGTGACGTGCACAGCACAGTGTGAGGCTCAGAGCAGATGCTTAGTAAATGGCAGCTAGTCGCTAACACGGTCACACATGTGACCATGCCCTCCATCCGTGTGTGCAGATACCAGAACCATCTCCTTACATTTTCCACTCAGTACATGGGTACCTGAGTGTGCATCTGCTGATCAGGTGTGTTTCTGGAGGTGCACTCGTGTGTGTGCGCGCAGGGGACAAGCTGTCAGTGAGCACACCCTGTGTGATTTTGTGCGTGAGGCGTGAATGGCAGGCACACGTATACACACGCATGTTTGTGTGTGTGTGTGCACAAAGACAGGCTGTCCTGAGTGACTCATCTTGGTGCTGCCCCGGGGGCCCCAGATCAGCCCTGCTCACCCACGATGGACAAGATGACAACCACGAAGTCGAAGATGTTCCATCCGACGGTGAAGTAGTACTGCCGCAGGGCGAACATCTTGAGCACACACTCGCCCGTGAAGACGATGATGAAGACCATGTTAATGTTGTACAAGATGTCCACCTTGAGCTGGCTCTGGTCGTCTGTCTCCACCATCATGGTGACCATGTTGAGGCAGATGAGGATCATGATGGTGATGTCGAACACCTGCTTCGTCACGAAGTCATACACCATGCCCTGGATCTTGTTCTGCAGTGCGGGTGAGAGTGCCGCACGCACACGTGTGGACACGGCGGGGTAGGGGTGCGCAGGCAGGAGACACAGGATGGCACGACAGCATGACAGAGAGGAGAGAGAGAGCGGGGAGGTGTTGGGGCTTGTGCTGGAGTCGGCCAGGGGAGGAAGGGTGACCTGTCAGGCCACTGGTGGGTCTGGGACAGGTCGCTCTGCGGGGTCCCTCCTCACTCTGGGATCCTTCCTGTTTCCAGGTCTCCCCAGTCACCTCTCCCCCTTCTCCCAAAGTCTTTGTTCACTGGGGAGGGTGTCTGGACATCCTCTTCCTCACCCTCGTGGGGCCCTTGCCCCAGAGACCACTGAGGTCCCAGGTGAGAAGGTGGCTGTATAGTGGGGGGCTGGGCAGGGCTGGGTGAGGGGTAAACCAGCCACCGGAGTTTGGCAGGCAGGTGTTGCTCGTGCATATGGTGCCTCTGCTACAGAGAGCTGTCCCTCCCTGCAGATGGACCCAGCCTCGCCCAGGGGCACAGCCTGGGGGGCAGAAGGCAGGCTGCGTTTTACCCCCGCCAGTCCCCCCGGGCAGGAGCCTGGTACAGGCCGCAGGACGAGGGCCCAGACGGGGGTACCTGGGGCCGGGGAATTGGCTTCTGTGGCTTCTTGGAGCCAAGCTTCTTCATGGCATTATAGTATTTCTTCTGTTCCTCTGTCATGAAGATGTCTTTCCCTCCAAAGTATAGTGGGATACGGCCCATAAGGTTGGGGTGTGGGTCCCCCTTCTCTGCCTCCAGGACCCCCTACCTCAGGCACCACCCTTAAGGCAACACCCACCCTGCACAGGGGCCCAGTAGGAAGGGGGATGGGGACCTGGAAGGACCAGAGATGGAGGAATGAAAGGGATGAGAGGGATTAAGCGTCCAGAGAAGGGAGGAGAAGGGTGTGGGGGACAGAGGGAGGGGACCAACGCTGTCTTGCAGGTCCCTGGGATAACCCATGAGGTAGGCTGCGTCAACCTCATTTTATAGATAAGGAAACCGAGGTTCAGGGAGGCCAGGTCACTTGTTCAAGGTCCCCTGGTGGGATGGGGACCCGTGCTGGCTGCGCCAACCACACGGGCAGCGACGGCACAGCAGGTGCTCCGGCAGCGCTTGTGAACGTACACGGCAATGAGTGGGCAGGGGAGGGGAAGGGGACCGGCCGGGGAGGCCTGGGGCGGCGGAGCTGGGTACTCATCTTCTTCTTCTGCTGGTTGAAGTTGTCAATGATGACGCCAATGAAGAGGTTGAGGGTGAAGAAGGATCCGAAGATGATGAAGATGACAAAGTAGAGGTACATGTAGAGGTTCACCTCATACTGTGGCTGCTCCTCCTGCTGCAGGGGCCACAGGACAGGCGGGGCTGGGCGCACACACTGGCTTCTCTCCACTCCCCAAAGCACTAGGGGTGGGACCCAGCCACCCCAGGGCTGCCCAGTCTCAGGACCCCTGAGGAGGCTACATGGCGGGGCAGGGAGGGGCAGAATGTGCCTCGGTGTCTCTCTCTGGGCTGAGTCCTGGTTTGCTCACCAGCCACATCTCGGCAACCCCGACTCACCTCCCGGGAGTCCACGGCTGCATACATGATGTCCATCCAACCCTTGAACGTGGCCTGAGAGAGTGTGGTTGGGGTGTGAGGGGAGGGGGCTGCTCCCTGCTTCCATGATCCATGAGTTTCCTTCCCCTGCCCAGCCTGGTCCTCCCTGCAGGTCTCCCCTAGAGATCAGAGAGGCCTAGACACTGCCTCAGGGTCCCACAGCATTGGAGCAGGGTGGGTGTTCCCCTGACAAGGAGTGACAGGGGGCTCAGGTACCATGAGAGGGACTATGGGCACCTCTGTCCCTGTTCCCGGCAGGGGCAGCGGGTCACACTCACCACTTGCAGGAGGGAGAGGTAGCCCAGACCCACGTTGTCATAGTTGACCTTGACGTTGAGCCAGCGGACCTGGCCCGTGTGCATGAGGCTCTCGCACTCAGACTTGTTGTTGACCTCGGAGATGTCGAACCTCTCGGAGGTGGTGGTGTTCATGCAGTAGTAGAACTTGCCGGCGAACAAGTTCACACCCATGATGCTGAAGATGAGCCAGAAGATGAGGCAGACGAGCAGCACGTTCATGATGGAGGGGATGGCGCCCAGGAGGGCGTTCACCACCACCTGGGGGTGGGGGGGTCATTGCCAGAGCGTCTCCCCACCTTGGAGGGAGGGCTCCCCACCCCCACCCTGCCCGGGGGGCCAGGCAGAGCACTGTCGTGCAGGGAGGGCTTCCTGGAGGAGGGCCAAACACACCAGGCCCAGAGGGGAGAAGCCCTTGCCGGGCTGCGCGTGGAGGGAGGGGAGCTCTGGGCCTGGCAGTCTGGAGGGCTCTCTGCTTGGCTGGAGCCATCAGCCCAGAGTGGGGGCGTTGGGTTTCTCTGGAAGCAGCCCAGTCACAGGTCACCGGGCAGGAGACAAACACTTTTTCCTCGGCCCCCATAGGAAATTCATCCCACGTGACCCGTCCACGCTCATGAGCTCACAGCACCAGCGACACAGAGACAGACAAGGCACACAAAAGAGGCCACCGGGGTCTTCAAGGCAGCAGGACCCCGGGACCACAGCCCTGTCCCCCCATCCCTGGTCGCACAGGCCCACCTCACTACTGCAGTCTGGGTTGAACCTGAGCCAGTCCATGACCTCCAGACAGTGGGTGGCACAGCCTGGTGGTGCCCAGGGGAGCTCTATTCCTGGTTGGGGCACCAGCCAGCTGTGTGGCCATGGGCAGGGGAGGAGTCCCTGGCTCTGGGGGTCAGAGGGCCCAGCACCTGGCTGGCCCCAGCATGAACAGGAGGGAGCTGCTGGGCAGAGCTTGCTGCCAACCTGCCTGTTCCCAGGGATTTGTCCCTCGGGAGTGGGTCTTGTTCCAGCAAACCTCCCTTCTGGGGAAGTCCCATTTGTCTTGCCCAAGCCCTGTGTTTACCTGTCACTTCCACTCTCAAGGGCCTGAAGGGACCTTCTCCAAACTGACAAGTGCATGACCCTGACCATGACCCCAAGCTGAGGTGGGGGGCAGGTAGGCTCAGAGCCAGGATGCAAGCACCTTCCCACTTGCTTATTTTCAGGGCCCTGGTGGGGGCCCCAGCCTGGGGGGGGGGAGGGACACCCATAAAGCCACCCCTAAACCACGCCTAAACACCACACACTCCTGCCTTCCTTCCTCATCTTCCCGGTGTGGGGCCCTCTTAGGAGATGCCGCAGCCTCTGCTCCTCCCCTGCGGTGCAGAGGGAGCTGAGGGCAGAGGCGGGAGTGTGGCAGGCAGGGGGGTGGGAGGCGGCGGATGGAGTGCAGACATGCACGCGCCCCCCTGCCCTGTGGCTGCTGCCCCATCCCAAGCCCGCCCCAGAGGTCCCCTCGGCACCCACCCTCATGCCCTCGAATCGGGACAGCGCCCTCAGGGGCCGCAGGGCCCGAAGGGTCCGCAGGGATTTGATGGGTCCCAGCTCCGAGTAGCCCAGCCAGTTGGCCACCAGGCTGATGATGGAGACCTGCAAAGGGAGAGTGGAGTGGTCAGTGGGCGCAGGGCCCCTGGCCTCCCCCAGGCCCAGGGACGCAGCCCTGGGTCCGGGCCTGCTGCAAGGGTCCTCCTGCTCTCAGGCTCCTGGTGGTCTCCCTCAGACCCCCTCCTGGTAGGAGGCCCTGTTTGGTATCTGGTGGGAAGAGCAGCCCTGGGGCCTGACCCCGCACCCACAGGAGCCTGGGCTCCTCCTCAGCGAAGTCATCAGTTAGCTGGGGGTGACAAGAACAGGAGAGACATGCTCTCCTCCCTTGCAGGCAGGCTCAGGCCTTGAGCCCAGCAAGGAGGGTGTAAATATCCCCCATCCCTGCCGGCCGGCAGCCTAAGTAACCCTCCCATACGTCGTCTTGGTCCCAAGGCACTCCGTCCCGTAGGAGAAAGGAAAGTCTCCCCAGCCCCTGTCCCCTCCCTGGGCAGCTGCGCATCTGAGAAGCTGGGCTGGGGTCTGGCTCTTGCTGTGGCCTCGGGCAGGACCTGCCACTCAGGCCTGGGCTTCCTGAGGTCCTCGGCCACAATGACAGCCTCTGGATCTGGCTGCAGGGCCGGGGCTGGGGCAGACTCACGTCCACGATGAGGAAGTCGAGCCAGCACCAGGCGTTGGTGAAGTACACCTTGAAGCCGTAGGCCACCCACTTGAGCAGCATCTCCAGGATGAAGATGTAGGTGAAGACCTTGTCGGCGTACTCTAGGATGGTGCGGATGACGCGCCGCTGCTCGATGTAGATGTCCTCGAAGGCCTGGGGGCACCAGCACCACCGGGTGGCCAGGGTCCGGCAGACTTGGCAGCAGCCACGTCCCTTTCCCTGCCTGACGCTCCTGCTTCCCAGGGCTCTGCCATGGGGGCCCAGCCCAGGGGGCAGGCTGTGGGCATCTCCCAGACTCCCCTGCCCATCACAGGGTGAGTGTGTTTCCTGGCTGAGAGAAGCCCCCCAGCTCCCCTTCCCAGGCCTCATAGCAGCAAATCTCAGTCATCTACCTGGGAAGGGTCACAGCGACACATCTTCAGTCCTGCCCCCCACTTAGCCCCTAATTCCCAGGGCCCTCCTGCCCCCATCAGCCAAGGATGCACACTAGCCAGTGCCCACAGAACAAGGGAGGCCAATCTGTCCTGTTAAGAAACATATCCTGGAAGCTCAGGTGAGTTCCTTCAGGATTCTTAGGGTCTGGGAGTGTCCCAGCCAGGTCCCTCCCTGTGTGAAGAGGAGAGGGCCCCCGGGACGGCCTGCTTTGGGCCTGGCACATGCCCCTGTCCCGTCCCCCCGGGGGTGCCTACCAGGGCCCCACTGCTGAGTAGGATCATGAAGACGATGAAGGTCTCGAACCAGTTGTGCTCGACGATCTTGAAGCAGGCCCTGCGCAGGGTCCACCACTTCTTCCCGCGGCCCTGGGAGATGTCCACGTAGAGGCAGGGGTAGCGCTGCACACAGGCTGCGGGAGGGCGGGGGGCGGCACCACGTCATGGGCCTGGGGCTGCCTCGGGGTACACGGTCAGCGTGTCCTGTGGCTCCCGGGATGCCCCTCTACAGCCCCCACCTTGCTGCCCCCAGACTCAGGGCTCCCACCTCCTCCCTCCGCAGGCCGCTCCCCCAAAGTGTCAATGGATGGGCGCGTAGAGGAAAGGCCTTCCAAAGACAGGGGCTCAGGCCGCCAGCCCAGGCACCGCTGCTCTCAGCTGTGCCCACCCCCCACCTCGCCCAGGCAGCTTCACTCTGCACAGCCCAGGCCATTTGGACAACAACGGTGTTTCTCCAGGGCTGTCTACTGAAGGGGTGGGCAGGCGTCTCTCCCTGAAGAGGAATAGGGGGAAGAGGGGGAGCGGGAGGGGGAGGGGGAGGAGGAGAGGCGTCCCAAGAGCCGACTCTTGCACTCCTGAGCAGTTGCTGAGAGCCAGGCCTGCACTAAGGGCGCAGGCTCGTGGCCGAGCAGGGCGGGGCAGCATCAGGGGAAGAAGGCCTGCGTGCTTTGCACTGTCCCCTCTGGCCTGGCCCCTGGCTGGGGCTGCTGGGCAGGTGGGGGTGCCCTCACCCTCAGTGAAGCACTCCTCGGGGTCCTCCCCCTCGGGGTTCTCCTCGGCCTGCTCCTCAGGGTCCTCCTCGGGGGGCTTGTAGTCGGCCGTGCTGCAGACGGAGGAGTTGCCATCGTAGAGGGGCTGCAGTGGCTTCTGCGGGGACCATGGGGTCAGGTGACCAGGTGGGGCAGGATGGGAGACCAGAAGGGAAAGGAGGAAGCGGGCATGTAGCAAATGCGTTCATTCATTCATTTATCCACTCAGCCCAGAATTATCGAGCTGGCACCGTGTCCTGTGCAGAAGAGCCCCAGGACCAAGGCAGCGTCCGTCCGGCCCTCATGGCACTTACGTTTGGAGTGGGCAGGGGTGAGGCCTGGGAAGGGGCATGTGAGGGCCGCGGGTGGGGGAGGAGGCTGCGAGGGAGGCGGGAAGGGCGTCAGCAGAGGCATCAGAGGCCTGGGGTGCTTTTGGGGGCAGGGGTACGAAAGGGGCTGGGATGGAACTGGGGCTGCCACAGCCCACAGAGGACGGCAGGTGGTGCCCCCAGGGTCTGAGCCTTCCTACTCCCAGGGTCCGTTTGGCGGAGGAATCCAGAAAGGGTGGAAAATTTTCCCCAGCCAAAGCCCGGGTCTGGTACCAAAGGAACCCGATCAGAGTGGGGGCGGGTGGGGGGAGGCCGGTGCTCTGGCCGGGCCAGCCTTCCTCCCACCCCTCCTGGGGCAGTTGCAGGCTGGTTTCCTGGCCCCAGCCTCTACTCCGCAAGGGGACCCCTGCATGGTGGCGGTCAGGGGAGGGCGGCCCTGAAGAGAAAGATGGAGGGGCAGCTTGCAGGGGGAGCTCCATATCCAGAGTGGTGACCAGAAAACCAGGGTGTCTTTGTTGTCAGTTGACAGAAAGGGAAACTGAGGCACAGAGCATTAGGTCAGCCAGGGCATCCACTGAGCTGCTTGCACCAAATGTGCACCCCAACTCCCTCAATCCCCCCTAGCGCCACGCCTGTCTCCCTCAAAAGACTGCCCAGGTCCCTGCCCTGGCACAGCCCTGGACCCGGTGCTCTCTAGCCCTCCCCCACCCATGTCTCATACCGAGGTCGAGGTCGGTGCCACATTTCCGTGGTATTTATAGCTCGGCAGGCACCGGGCCCCCTGGTAAGTCAGAGTGCCACATATTTGGGGGGAATAAGGAGTCAAGAGTCTTCAGGGCAAAGTTCGTCAGGCTCCGGTGCCTAGCCAGGCCCAGAGCTGGGCGGCGGTGATGGGGCCGCACAGTCAGCACCCCTGGAGGCCCAGGCAGGGTCCCAGCCTCAGCCCCAGCTGCTGGGGGTGACCGCCACTGCGTTCCCGTCCCTTCTACACCAGGAGAGGGGCAGAGGTGGGGAGGGGCATCTGAATGCAGCAGCAGCCCCCACACGGGCTCCTGCCTGGACGCTGTCCCGCTGCTCTCTGCTCTCCTTGTCCCCAACTCCCGTTGGCCCCCAGCTCCTCTCCTCAGAGTCCCCCACACGGGCCTGGCACCTGAGCCCACACTGGGAGGTGGGGAGCAGCCCCAGATGGGATCAAGGCAGAAATAGATGATAACGGCATGCAAGGACTCCGCAGGGACTTCACGCCCAGGGCGGGATTTAAGGGCAGCCTCTGGGTCCCAGTCCTGGAGCTGAGGAGCCCCAGGTAAAAGCATGCTGTCCAAGGGTGCCACCTGCTGGTGAGAGTGGCCCAAGTGTGGTTTTGGGACAGGAGTGAGGGGAGCGGACCAGAGTATCAAGACGGGCAGGGCCAATCATAATAACCAGGCTAATAACCGTAATGACATCTGATATTTAAGCAGCACTTACTATGTGCTTCACACACTACATCTCATGTAACACAGCAATGCATGGGGCACCACTCCCATTTTACAGACGGAGAAACTGAGGCTTGGAGAGGATTTGTGACTTGCTCAAGGTCACACAAGAATTTAAAGCCAGGCCCATCTGAGCCCTGGCTCTGGCTCACCTTGCTGTCCTCAGGCTCCGAGAAAGTGTCGGTTTCCTCCTCCGTGGGCATCTCCAGGTCGGACTCCTCGGAGGCGATGGGCACCTGTATGGTCAGGTAGGGGTTGTTGATGAAGTTGAGGTGGTCCAGCTCGATGCTGGAGGGAGGGCCGTCCACCAGGCCCACGTGGTTCAGGATGTGATTGTCCTTCTTCAGGTCCTCCTCGGGTGGCGGCTCCTTCTTCTCGTCCTCGGGGGCGCTCTCCCCAGCCTCTCCGGCCTCCTCGGCAGCCCCGGGCTTCCCGAGGCTGAGCATTATGTCCCTGGGGCTCAGGAGCTTGCCGTGCAGCAACCCCAGCAGGAAGGCCTTGGCGAAGCCGATGCCCCACTTGATGCGCCCGATGGCGATCTGCAGGTTGTTCATCTCGCCGTCCTCGTCCGAGGCCGCCAGGCTGTCGGCGCTGAAGGAGCTCAGCAGCAGAGCCAGGAACAGGTTCAGGACCTGGGGGCAGGGCCCGGGGAGCCTCGCTTCAGCCTCTGGGACCCTGACGGTGCCACCTTCAGCCGGCACGAGGGTCCTTGGAGCTATAGATTGGAACCACCACATGCTGGGTGTTCAAAGGAACGTTGCCTAATGGAAGGCTCGGCAACTACTCGTGGAGGTGAGGACAGTTATTATCACCCACACTGCAGATGTGGAAACTGAGGCTTGGGCACATGAGAGGATGCTGCTGCCCATGGCAGAGGCGGGGTTTGGGGAGGCGCACTGGGGGACAGGGGCTCTTTCTGTGGCTCCGTCCTTTACTTCCATTTCCGGAGGGTGCGGAGAAAAGACTCAAGCCTCAGGCTTCTGGTACTTACTGAGAACTTTATCTTTTGAGCCTTCTTTTCCTCATCTGTTAAATGAGACTTTTAACAGACCCTGTGCTCAGATACCTGTCCGCTGTTGCCCTGGAAGGGGCACTTGACCTACTTCTATTCACCCCATTTTCTCTCCTTTGGGGTTCCCTTCCCCACCTGCTCCTGGTTCTCTTCCCACATTGCTACTGAAAGGGGCCTAAGAAGCCACCATTCTTCTCCCCTGGTCCCCCCCTCTTATTTTCCAGCAGACGGGTCTTTACTGAGCCTGTCACTGTGTGAGTGGCCTCAGGGGGCTCCCAGCCCAGGAGAGACAGCTGATGAGACACGTACAATACTGTGGGTGTGGGTGGCAGCAGAGACTGGGGTGCGCAGGTTTTGAAACCGTGCTACCTGGCTGAACCCCAGTTTTCTAGCTGTGTGTCCTGAGGCAATGTGCGCCATTGCTCTGTGCCTCAGTTTCCTCATCTGTAAAACAGAGATGATTCTAGCACTCCTCACGTGGTTGTGAGGACAAACTGATCCACACAGGCAGAGGACACAGGAGGCAGTCCTCATGTGTTGGGGGTTACTGTGTGCACAGGAACAGAAGGATGTACAAGGTGTAGGCAAGAGCGTGATTAACTTCAAGGCCAGCTCAGCATTTTATAGATGAGGAAACTGCATCCCAGAGGGGTGGAGTGACTTGCCCTAGGACACACAGCATGGCCAGGACTAGCACCCAGGCTTCTAGTCACTGCACAACTTTTGAGGGCATCATTCACTTAGACTACAATGTGAATGGCAGCCCTGGAGGTTCACAGTGGTGGCCTTCCCTTCCACCTTTCCACCTGTCCCTGGGCAGTGCGGGGAAGGTGGATGTGGAGCCTGTCTGTGGTGGGGGTGGGTCCTGGCTCCTGTCACCCAGAGACATAGCCAGGTTCTTACTCCGGGGACCTGGGCAGGGATAGGGGTGTGAGGGGACGTGCAGGGGTAGGGCAGCCTGCACCTGTGGGCCTGCCACCTTCGGCCATCTCCCCCACGTGTCTCCCACTGGCTGTCACCAGCGTCCTCCAAGTTCTTCCAGTCACCATCTTCACTATGCTATGTTAATTATGTTAACATAATATCTTTAAAAAATACATTAAAACCCTCTTTGAGAGAATGAGCTGGTGTGGGGGGCTTTCCACTCCCCGCCCTGCCGTGTCCCCTAGCGACTTCTCTGCCTTTGTCCTCCACCAAAATGTATTGGTCTTTCCCTCTCTTGGGAGGAGACATCCAGTTGCCAGAAACACATCTGAGATGGGAATTAGCTGCTCTCCGGGTCAGCAGGGTTTGCACACGGCTCCTGCCCAAGACAGAAATAGCCACCTTGGGCCAGGGGGAGGGTGGGGGAGGGGTGGGGGCCACCATCACGCTCCCCGGGGGCTCTGTGCAGTGGGTTACTTATGCCCTAGTCACTTCCTCTTCTTCTTCACAGTAACGCAGAGGAAGTGACCAAGTGCCATGGACATAGGGCACACAGGTCCCCACACTCCCTGGCAGGGTGCCCTGGTGCCCTCTGGCAGACACCTGCTTCTCTGAGGCCTGCGTGGGGGAAGGGACAATGCCCAAGGAGCTGACGGTGCCACCTCCCTGGGCCACCCCACTCCCTCTGAGCAAACTGGGAGAGCCACAGAGCTGGGTTGGAAACGGGTGTCAGTGGGGGGTGCGAGCAATGGGGGGTGACACCCACACAGAGGCAGTGCCGAGCAGTGGTTCCAGACTCTGGGGCCAGATTGCTGGGGCTCAAATCCTGCAAACGTTACCAATTCACCTCCCCGAGCCTCTACTTCCTCATCTACAAAACAGACAAAACAGCACATGTGATCGTGGAGTGAACGAACATGCGGAAAGTGCTCAGAATGCTAGGTAGATGCTAAATAAATGCCAGCTGTCACCATCGTTGTTGCTGGTGTTGACATCATGATTCCATCATTGTTCCAATACCGCTATTATTGATGTCGTTGTTATTGGAGTTGTGCAGACCCGGGTTCTAGTCCTGGCTTAGTTCTCACCAGCTGTGTGGTTCTGGGCAGGGCCTCTCCGAGAGTGTGGAGATGACACAGGGTGGTTGAGAGGATTGGGGACAATGCTCCTAAAGCCCTTTGCACAGGGACTGGCACAAGGCAGGAGGCCAACACCAGTACAGGAGCGTTACGCCGATGGCTGGGACCTCAACCGCCACCGCCCCTCCCGCGTGCTTGGAACATCTGAACTCCCCTGGCCGCGTGAGCCAAGCGCTTTGTCGCGCAATCCTTACGCCCACCCAGTGAAGCACGTCCTCACCATCATCATCCCCATTTTCCAGATGAGAAAACCAAGGCCCGAAGAGCAAATAACTTGCTCGAGGTTTCCCAGTCAGTAAGTGGCAAGGTGGGCAGCCTGAAACATTTTTGAGTTTCTACACACAGAGACAGAAACCCCCCCGCAGACTCGGTCTCCTACGGCCCTTAAATACACATCCACACAGTGCTGCTGAAGGCCTGCTACCCTCCACCCCTATCCTGCCCGAAGTTGGGCCCAGGCACCTTCTTCCCTCTCCTCCTGCTCCCTAAGACCTTCCTCTCAGGGACAGCAGGCCTGGGTTCTCCTCTCTAGCTGTCCCCCAGTGTCCTCCTCCAGCCAAGGTGACACCCCCTCCCCCAGCCGCCCCTGCCCCCGGCAGGAGCTCAGCGATATCTGAGAAGCGCTGAGCTGGCAGCTCAAGGATTCCACAGGCCTTTTCGGAACGTGGGGACGGGCGTCTTCCCACCCCCCGTTGCCCGGGGCAGCGCCGGCCACCACAGGTGACAGCTGGCATAGCATGCAGGGGAGGAATCGGGGTCAGCAGGGTGAGGAGGGACGCTTCCACAGGCCCTCGCCACAGAAATGCTGGTGGGCTGGCCATGGCCCCATGCCCCTGGCCCTCCCCTGGTACCGGCTCTGCACCACCCTGCACGCCAAGCCCTGAGCCACAGAAGGTGGCAGGGGGATGCAGTTTGCGCCATCCCTGCACTCTCCCAACGCCTGGCCCTGATTCCATTTCGGAGCCTGCACCCACAGCCCAGAGCAGAGGAGGTTACGAGGGTGGGGAAGGCCGGGAGGCGCAGGGGTCCTGGTCCCACTCACGCGGTGCCTTTCCGCACACCACGGTGCTCAATCTCCCCAGCGACCCCATGAGGTATTATTTTTTTCTGAGTGACAGAGAACTCAGCCCAGCCAGAGAGCAGGAATTGGTTCAAGGTCATGCAGAGAGTGGCGAAGGAGCTGGGATTGGAACGCATTTGTTTGACTTGTTACCATGTTCGTTTCCGCAGCGCTGCTCACAGCCTGGGCCCTGGGCCAGCACCAGCCCAGGAAAGTTTGTCACAAATGCAGATTCCAGGCCCCAGCCCAGCGCTGCTGAATCTGATTCTCTGGGGGTGGGGGCAGGAATCTGTGGTTCCAGAAATCCCGGGTGATTCTTAAGCAAGTAAAAATTTGAGAGCCACTTTGTTAAACCACATGCAACTGCCATTTTGGGGAGGAGAGGCAGGGGAGGTAGAAATAGTGAAATACCAGCGATTTCACACAGTTCGGCCCGCCAGGGGAAAGGCCCAACGCCGAGGAAGTAAAGGAACGGGGCGTGTCTCGCACCCTTCCTGGTTGATGGCGGCCTCACTCACCACCAGGTTGCCGATGACCATGACCATGAGGAAGACGGTGAGGCACAGGGGCTGGCCGGCCACCTCCATGCAGTCCCACATGGTCTCGATCCACTCCCCACACAGGATGCGGAAGACGATGAGGAAGGAGTGGAAGAAATCGTGCATGTGCCAGCGCGGCAGGCTGCAGTCCGAGGCGATCTTGCACACGCACTCCTTGTAGCTCTTGCCGAACAGCTGCATGCCCACCACGGCGAAGATGAACACGATGATGGCCAGCACCAGCGTCAGGTTGCCCAGCGCCCCCACCGAGTTGCCGATGATCTTGATGAGCATGTTCAGCGTCGGCCACGACTTGGCCAGCTTGAAGACCCGCAGCTGTGGGGTGGGGTCAGGGGAGGGCAGGGGCGAATGAGGCCTGGGAACCACTGGCCCAATCCAAGGCGGCCCCGGCCACAGGAGAAAGAACAGTTTGCTCATAGCTCAAACCCACCTGCCTTGAATGATCTGAGGTCTCAGTTTGCCTCTCTGTTAAATGGGCATAGTCATAACCTACTACCTTGTGCTCTTCAGGTATTAAAAAGAGAAAAAAAGTCCTTATCTGTTCGATATACAGACTAAAGTATTTACAGGTGAAATTGTATGTTGGGATTTGCTTTAACATGCTGGCCCCCCAATAAAAATTGGGGGAACGGATGAAACAAGAATTGTAGAACACTGATAGCTGTTGGCACTGGATGATAGGTATATGGAGGCTCATTGTTCTTTCTCTGTACCTTTGTGCCCGTGCAAAAGGTCTCATGATAAAATTTAAAAAATAATAAAAATGCTCCTTATGGGGTGGTGGAAAGACTCTGATTCCGAAGTCCCAATCCCATGCCTAATGAGCTTCTAGAGCCTCAGTTTCTAGGTCTGCACTAGGGGCCTGGAGTCCCTGCCCCACTGTTGCCCAAGGTCATTAATTAAGGACTCAGAGCCAGTGTCGGGTCCTGGGCCTGTCTGGTCTCCCGGCAGCCCTGGAACAAGGAGGGAGGGCTCCCTTTCTCCCTCTTTTACAGCTAAGAAAGATTCTGAGAGGTCAAGTGACATGCACAGGACAGAGGGGTCTCATTTCCAGCCCTCCGGCTTCCAGGGCTCCGCCTCCCACCTCCTTACTGTCCTCAGCCCATCCCCCCTCAGCCCCAGGCCCCAGCGGCTCAAGTACCAGACGGAAGGAGCGGAGCACAGACAGCCCCTGCACGTTGGCCAGGCCCAGCTCCACCAGGCTGAGGGTGACGATGATACTGTCGAAGACGTTCCAGCCCTGCTGGAAATACTCGTAGGGGTCCATGGCGATCAGCTTCAGCACCATCTCTGCCGTGAAGATGCCCGTGAAGACCTGCAGGTGGGGTGGGGTCCCCGTCACAGAGCCTCACGGAGCCCAGGCCTTGGGAGTCTCCCAGCCAACTCCCACCTCCTGGCAGAGGCTGTGGGGGCCAAGGGGAGGGGGGCAGAGCCCTGAAAGGGGCAGGTAGTGGGCCCCATGGCCTGCGTGTGTGTACGTGAGGGAGGGACAGGGTCAACGTGCAAGCCATAGGCAGAGTGCGTGTGACCCAGAGCCCTGTTCCCATCCACTCCTGGCCTTGTGACCGTGAGCAAGTCATTTGGCTTCTTGGGGCCTCGACTCAACCATTATATTCAACATCTAGGGCGCTCTGTGGGTCACACCGTGATCTCATTGGTGTCCCAGTCTCTATGACACTGGGAAGGACTATCGTGCTGGTTGCACAGATGAGAAACTGAGGCTTGGCGAGGTTAGCAGCTGGCTCTCAGTCATGCCACCCGCATGGGAATGAGACTCGTCTCAAGCCCAGGCCTCGGGGGCTCAGTTCAGCCTCTAGCTCCTCTGCCCTACAGCGTCTCCACTGGGGCCAGCCCAGGACCCAGCAGATCTTGGTGGACTCAGATGTCTAGGGCAGGGGCCAAAAAGGGCAAAACCAACGAAAAGGCGAGAGTTGCCTCCTGCCAACCTTGGACACAGGGGCCTGAGGGTTGCGTAGTCCCTGAAAGCTCCCTGGGTACCACCTTCCTCCTGCCGGGCACCAGCTGCCTGGGTCCACAGCCTGCCTGGGCACATGCTGAGCCCCTCCCAGAAGCTGTCCCTGGCCATAGCAGGTGCCCAGACAGCGGCACAGTGTGGGCAGGCAGGCAGGCCCGGCCTATCACGCACACCCCAGCAGCTGTGCCACAAGTCCAGAACACGCCCTTGCCCCTTTGGCCTGGCCTGGCCACGGCTGCCTTGGGCACCTCCAAGGGATAGACGTGCCTGCTTGAAGGCTGGGGAGTCCAGGGTCTGATTCTCGTGCCACCTACCCTGGCTTGGTCCTGCCCTAAGCCCTACGTCTTACTGTCCCTGGGCTCCCCTAGCATCTGCCCATTTGCCATCCAGGAAAAACTGCAAGGGGAATTGGGAGGGGTGGGGCAGGGCTGGAGGAGGAGGCGGCTTTTTCCCTTTGTCAGGCTCCACTGGGGCTGGCAACGAGGTGATAATGCTCCTAATGGGCCGGGATAAGCGGGTGGATCAGCGTGTGTCAACAATAGCGGAGCAGGAAAGAGCAGGACAAGGGAGCCTGCTTGGTCACCGGCAAACTGGAGAAATGGGCGAGGGGTGGGGATTATTCCCTAGGGCCTCCTTGGTCTGGGTGCACATGGCCGTATGCCCCACTGCCAGGTCCCTTGGTTCCTTTCAGGCCCATGACAACCTCCAGAAGTGGAGAGACTTGTCAGCCAGCCCCCCGACCCACATCTCCACACTCCCACTCCCCACCCCACCCCCAGGGCATGGTCTGGACCCCAGATGCCCAGAGACCCTGATCCTAAGAAGCCGCCCAGCACCACATCCCACTCTCCCTGTCCCCAAATACCCTGAAGCCAAAATTCTACATGGCCTAGATCAGCAGTCCCCAAGGGACCAGTTTTACGGAAGACAATTTTTCCACAGATGGCAGGGCGGGTGGTTTCAGGAGGGTGCAAGCGCATTCCATTTGTTGTGCAGTCAAATCTCTCTGCTAATGATAATCTGTGTTTGCAGCTGCTCCCCAGCACTAGCATCACCACCTCAGTGCCAGCTCAGATCATCAGGCATTAGATTCTCATAAGCAGCCACAACCTAGATCCCTCGCATGCAGAGTGTACAGTAGGGTTTGTGCATCTTTAGGGTGCAGGCAGGGGAAAGGGGACCTCGAAGTCAGGTGGCAAAGACGAAACCACATCACCAAGATGAGCACTCTCGGTTGGTCTTGAACACTCCTGCACAGAACACCTCTACCTCATCCTCCACCTAGACGACTCAGAAGGCTGCTGTGAGTCTGAGGCTGATGTAGAGGGACATGGGGTCATTCTAGGGCTCTCCAGGGAGGGCTCAACACTCTTCATCCTCCAGGACTGCCTTTGGGAACCCCACGAGGAACTGGCCAGCCAACCCCCACCAACACCCAAATCCCTACAAAGCCACACTCTCCCTTTCGTTTGGCACGAGGGTTTAGGACAAAGTTGAGAAGGTCGCTCATAATTTTCAGACTATTTGCTCCATAGTAATTCAACTCCTAGCCAGGAACGTCTGGCAAGGAATCACCTTCTTTTTGATCCCCCGGTCTCTCTCATAATTTGCCAAGTAGCACGGTGACCTCCCATCCCCTTCACAAAGCTAACAAATCCCACGTGCATGTCATCCAGCAGCAGTTCCTTTGCCTCTGGGAACAGTGACCCACTCTTTCAAGGCAAGACTGTCGAGCAAGAACAACCTTGACGCTCCGTCTATTTCGAGTTTAATGTTGACCTTCTCAGTATGGGGCTGGCTTAGAGGTGTGACCAAGCAGCCTTGAAATTCAGAGTAGAGGGCAGAGTTCAAACGAGCATTTGATGGGTTGGCATAAAAAAGATACTTTTTAATAGAATGGTGGTGCTCTGGCCACTACAATCTAAATTAGGCAGATCAGTATGCTCCTTTATGAGAAGGACAGAGCAGGTTTTCAAGTTTAAACCTAAAGTCAACACATAGACCCTGCAACTGGTTGTATGTCAATGAAAAAATATTACACTACCCGTGATTATTCCATGTGGAACACTTCAAAGAAAGTCAACTTTCAGTGGACTCCATCTCTCTTTAAAGGACTGTCTAGTAAGTCTCTCTTCCTCCCCATTCACAATGCAGTTCTTGGGTCAGCTGAAAAGACTAGGGGTGAAGCATAAGCCAATCCTCAGCTCTGTCATGGATTTGTCTGCTGACCTTTTTCCCACTCCGGTGGAGCCTGCAACTGGGCAGGAGGGAAACGCAGGCTTCCACTGGGTGTGCAGAGCGCCATGTTGGTGGCCAGCAAGGATGAAGAAGAAAAACAGCCCGGCTGGACAAGCGACCCTGCGAAAGGTGTCTCTGATGGGTTCCCCATTGTGTTACCAGGCACTGGGGTGTGCAGAGTCTCATCCCATCCATCAACCACAGAACGGGGTTAGACCTGTGAGAAGGGGGTGGTGGCTTGTGGATGAGCTGTGGAGGGTGAAGAGTGGCTTCAGGGGAACCAGGAACCATCACGGTCCAGGAATGCCTCCTGCACCCTGCAAATCCATAGCCACCTGGTGAGCTAAGCAGGGGCTGTGACCTTCATCATTAAAAGCGCAAACACCACTGGGAGAGATGCAACAGCAGCCCTATCAGACAGTTAGATGTCACTATTAATAAGTTTAGTAGGAACGTTTTTTCAGGGGATATTTTGCTAAGATGCAGGTAAAGGGGTCCAGAAAGGAAATAACTGGTGCAAAAGGCAATTATTCCTGACTTCATTGTTTTTCATGAGCCCTGTCTCAACCTAAGGTGGAGAAAAGTCCTGTGTTGTCCCTGGCTCCCAAGCTCCCCTCGTCCCCCAGGACTGGGACCTCCCCATTGCACAGTGGGCAACAGGTTCAGACGGTAGCACGACCACACCCACCCATTCTGCCGAATGGCAGAAGGAAGACATGTATGGACGCTGACCTTGAACGGGCAGTGAAGGGCACCGTCACGAAGACTGGCATCATCTCTAGAGAAGAATGAAGCCCAGGACAAGATAAAGATGCTTAATGGGGAAGAAAGGGAACCAGACAAAAATTTTGGAAAAGTTAGATTCCAACAATCTACTTACGATGCACAAATTCACTCTTCCAAGAAAAGTGACAGCTGAAATACATGACCCGTTAAGTATGATCAACTATGAAAATGGCTTTTACAATTAAGATATTAACCATCATCTGATTTTTTTCCCTACATATCACTTCCTTATCCCTCCTGCCTGCGGTGTAGCTGTCAGCCAGCTCCAGTGGCTGCAGGAAGGTGATTCACACGCAATCCGTTTTATGACGTTTCTTTTGGTTTTACCACTTAACCTCATGCTAACAAGACTAAAACCGAGACTTACTTGTAGACTCCAGAGGAAAGACATACATACCCTAGATCACGGTCAATTACTAATGGGTAAGAAGAGTTTACTGGGACCCTCCAGAGATGTCAAAAATTAAATAAAGGAAGCAGAATTTCCTTGATTCTTCTCTACAGGGAGAGTTCTTCTTAATTACTAATATATTATGGGTTGGGTAGTCTGAACTGATTGTGAAAATGCACCAAAAATAGGTTATCACACAAAGACCTTTCAAAATGCAAACAGGCAAGATCGGTTATCTACGATACTGTCTCAGAAGTAGAAAACAATAAAAAAAATTATCTTCACATACAATCAAAGTCATGCTAAATAACTTTCCCTTGAGGAGTTCATGATCTAAACTATCAGACTGCCTGTCTTCCCCCTACTTTCGTAAAGGCTGCCCCCACGGCTGCTACTGGCATTACACGATGTGGAGGAATGCTGTCCCTCAACGCTGATGTCATCATTGTTTAGGAGACAGGTCACAGTTTTCAGACCAGGGAGCATCTGCAGCATATAAAATAGAAAATCACTTTCTGAGGTTTCTAGGCCTAAAGCCAGAAGGTAATAAGTTATTGTATCTCAAAAATATTTTTTATCCTTTCTTTGAAAAGAAAAAAAGATTTGGGGGGATAGGAGTAAAACAAAAGCAATTTATACCACCTTCCCCAGGGGTGAAGAGTAACCACGTATCATGCCTGCTTTTAATCTCCGTGTTCTCTTGTCCCTGTCTTTCTCTTCAAGGCAGGATTCTTCTCATGCCCCAATTCCACCTCCTTCTAGCACCATCCCCCAAAGGCCCGTTCTTCGGCTCTCTGGGTTAAAGGCATTCCAAGTACACAAGCTTTTCATTATTGCTTAGATTTCTTTTCTGCTGACCATGATTATACATGAACTTGCCAACAATCTCTACTGGGGAGAGATACTCAGTTCTTTTTAAGAAGAAATATCATTTCTATACTTTATTTCCCCATGAATCTCTCACAATCTAAAGACACTTAATATATCCAGCAAGCGACTCATTTTCCTTAACGGTTTCCAGTGTTTGGCTTGGATTTTCCAATGTTTACAATCCTACCCCTGGAATGGAGAAGATAAAACAGCATCAGGTTAGAAGAAGAAGGTTCTACCTCCGTGTGTCTGGTGACACTGAGCTGGCCAGGCACAGGAAGGTGTTTTGCAAAGGGCACAGGCTTGGAAACACACTGTCCTAGATGTGTCATCTGCCAAATGACTTAGCCTGACTGTGCTTCAGTCTTCCAGCCTGTAAAATGAAAATGCTATAATATCATGTAGAATAACCCGAGCTGCAGTCAGCGGTAAATGGAATAACGTCAGCGTCTGGCACATGGTTGGAGCTCAACAAATACCTTCGCTTTGCTATTCTCCAACCTCTATTCAAAAACCTTGCCAGAAGACACACAGATGTTAGGGGATCAACACAGGGCATTGTTTCCTGTATTACACATCGCTGATTCTGGTTGTCATTTTTTTTTTCTTTCAAATGACCCAGGTTACATGTCCTTCACAAACAAAATCACTAAGTGAATATGCATTCATTGGCAATCTATGTAACCTCCTACAAAAGTGTAAGATCCCGGCTCTGCCTGAATCCTTGGGCCTACACTTGGGAGTAGCAATTTGTGCAGTCACTATCCACTCTTTGCTGGGCCCCCAAATTTCTCCCCAAAGAGAATTAATTACCAATGACTTCGCTGAAATCACTGCTCAGGGAAGTGGTGTGAAAATTTAACCTGCTTAGTCTGGAAATCCGTTATTTGCAAGATCCTATGGAACGTGCAGGTGGCGAGCTTTCCTGGTATGTATACATTTTTCTTTTTTTCTCAAGATCTCACTAATATCCCGCTTTTAAGCAAATATAATAACTTCCCTTTATCTTTAGGTAAATTTTACCAACAACACAAAATAATTCTTAGAAAATCTCTTAAACCACAAAGTAAAAAGGAAAGAAATATCTGCTGTGAATTTATTGTCAGGGCCGATAAATGGGTCTGTTTGCTACACTATGCTAGATAAGCTATTTTAAAGCTAATATTGCATCTCCTAGTCATAAAAATGACCACACACACACACATTTCTAGCTATTTATGTATCTGAGGTTACACGCAGGTATGTTCCTGAAAAGTACATATGAGTCAAACAAATTTTAATGAAATTGTATTTTTCATTTCCTAATTGGTTACATATTCGGATTTATTTTCATTTATACTTTATCTTCAATTAAATTGTCACCATTTAATGTAGAGTTGTAAAATAAGTAGACTCTATTATGTGACTATTGGAATGAACTAGAGTAACTTGTATTTTAGAAGTAAAATTTGCTGGTAGTCCTTTTAGGATAAGAATCATCATACCTTAAGTTCATTGGGTCAGTAATCATCTTTCAGCTATAAAGCAACTTTCTTAAGACAAGGAATGATATGCCAATCATATAAATACTATTCTGTTCATTTACCCCAAAACTCATTTTTTTTTTCTTTTCATCCTAAAATGCTCAAATGCAAACCTCAAAACTCAAAGCTTAGGAACTATGTGTGGGGATGGATGTATTCATTAATTTGATTATAGTAATCATTTCACAATGTATTCATATATGAAATTGTCACATTGTACACCTTGAATACATACAGTTTTCATTTGTCAATTATATCTTAATAAAGCTGGAAGGGAATCTCCAAGCATTTCTTCCCAAAACTGACATGGAATTTGTTGTATCTTGTTATGTATGTGTGCACTGCTGTCATTGTTTAATTAGCATTCCCTCTTTTATCCTAGTATATTTTTTTCATTCTCTCTCCCTCTAAGCTGACAGAAATCCCCAGCTATGAAAACAAAATATCTTAAAAAACAAAAATTGTGATAGAAGCCTTCTGGCTTTTTCCATGGGTATAATCCTAACCATTCATCTTCCACTCCCCTCGTGCCAAGAGTGGTCAAAGCTGGCACGTGTGTAAAACACAAACGAACTGAGTTTCCATTTCTTTCTTTGTCTGAGAAACGTGAGGACAGTGTTGAAGAAGGAAAGGATTTCAGGGCAAGAGGAGGTGAAAAAACCTCAATGTCCCCCCTAGTTCCATTTCCTGCACCTCAGAGTGTTTATCTAGCAGAGTCTTCGAGAAAGTCTGGGGAGAAGGATCACGCACTGTGTCCTTGAGAAAATAAACTGACATCTCAGGCTCAGAGGTCTGAAAACATCCATGAAAAATACACCTTTCTGGATCCTGGGAAGAGGGATATTAATTTCAGAAGGCAAACATCCCTCAGCAAGTGGCTGTCTCCTTTGTCTTTTGACTCTTTTATGAATCCTGCACCTGCCTAAACTTGATGTGAGGAAGGTACGCGGTATCGAGACTAGTGATGCGTCACTGGAATGTATTTGGAAAGTAATCCAAATTACTTTCCACAGAGGTTGGACTGCTATTGTGCACCTTAATGCTCGGTAAGCCAGCTCACAGTTAGTAACAACAGTGAAAGTTTAACCAGGAAGTATCTTTAGATCCTATACCGGCTTTGTTGAGATATATTCAGATGAACAAAGGCAGTGTTGGCATATTTGGTTGATTCAGAGTGAACAAAACCCAAGTGGCCACTGACAGATGAATGAATAAACAAAACGTGGTACAGACATACAGTGGAATATCATTCAGCTTTAAAAAGGAAGGACATTCTGACACATGCTACACCATGGATGAACCTTGAGGGCACTGTGCTAAGCAAAATAAACCAGCCACATACAAAAAACCAAACACTATATGATTAAACCTATGTGAGTGTCTAGAGAGAGTAGTCAAATTCATAGTAACCGAGCAGAATGGCGGTTGGCAGGGGCTGGGGGGAGGGGGGAGTGAACAGCTCTTGTTGAATGGATATAGAGTTTCGGTTTTATAAGAGGAAAAAGTTCTGGAGATTGGTTGCATAACAACATGAATACACTTAATAGCACTAAACTGTACACTTAAACATGGTTAAGATGGTAAATCTTATATGTATTTTACCACAATTTAGAAAAATACTGTTGACAGTCAAAATGAATAAGTAAAATAAGAGAGGGGGGGAAAAGTGAACCAAAAAGCAAAAGAAAACAAAACAACTCCTACCCTGGGTTCTCTAAGAAGTATCTAAGGAGAGCTCAGATGGTGAATTATTTTTAGCCTATCAATTTTTTTTTTAATTTCAGCATACTATGGGGGTACAAATGTTTAGGTTACATATATTGCCTTTGCCCCATCCAAGTCAGAGCTTCAAGTGTGTCCATCCCCCAGACAGTGCACATGGCGCCCATTAGGTGTTAATATACCCATCCCCTCTTCACCCCCCACCTGCCCAACACCAGGTGAAGGTTACTACTATATGTGCACATAAGTGTTGATTAGTTAATACCAATTTGAGGGTGAGTACATGTGATGCTTGTTTTTCCATTCTTGTGATACTTTACTTCATAGGATGGGCTTCAGCTCTACCCAAGATAATACATAGGTACTAGATCACCATTGTTTTTTGTGGCTAAGTACAGAACTCCATGGTATACACATCCCACATTTTATTAATCCACTCATGTATTGATGGGCACTTGGGTTGTTTCCACATCTTTGCAATTGTGAATTGTGCTGCTATAAACATTCTAGTGAAGATTTCTTTTCTTACAGAATGTCTTTTGTTCCTTTGGGTAGATGCCCAGTAATGGGATTGCTGGATCAAATGGTAGTTCTACTTGTAGCTCTTTGAGGTATCTCCACATTACTTTCCATACAGGTTGTACTAGTTTGCAGTCCCACCAGCAGTGTATGAGTGTTCCTGTCTCTCTGCATCCACGCCAACATTTTTTGTTTGGGGACTTTTTGATAAAAGCCATTCTCACTGGAGTTAAGGGGTATCTCACTGTGGTTTTGATTTGCATTTCCCTGATGATTAGAGATGCTGAGCATTTTTTTCATATTTGTTGGCCATTAGTCTGTCTTCTTTTGAAAAGTTTCTGTTCATGTCCTTTGCCCACTTTTTAATGGGGTTGTTTCATTTTTTTTCTTGCTGATTTTCCTGAGTTCTATATAGATTCTAGTTATCAGTCCTTTATTGGATGTGTAGCATGTA
Organism: Avahi laniger; assembly: GCA_963575035.1. Lineage (NCBI taxonomy): Eukaryota > Metazoa > Chordata > Mammalia > Primates > Indriidae > Avahi > Avahi laniger. The sequence goes on from CAUYSK010094732.1 coordinate 36,917, forward strand.
AACATTTTCTGCCGTTCTGCAGGTTGTCTGTTTGCTCTCATGATAGTTTCCTTGGTTGTGCAGAAGCTTTTTAATTTGATCAGGTCCCATTTATTTATTTTTTTTGTTGCTGTGATTGCCTTTGTGGTCTTCTTCATAAATTCTTTCCCTAGGCCAATGTCTATAAGAGCTTTTCCAACATTTTCTTCTAGCATTCTTGTAGTTTCATGCCTTAGGTTTAAGTCTGTTATCCACCGTGAGTTGATTTTTGTGAGAGGTGAGAGGTACGGATACTGTTTCAGTCATCTACATGTGGCTACCCAATTTTCCCAGCACCATTTATTGAATAAGGTTCTTTTCCCAGTGTATGTTTTTGTCTGCTTTGTCAAAGATTAGATGGCTATATGAAGATGGTTTTATATCTGGGTTCTCAGTTCTGTTCCATTGGTCTATGTCTCTGTTCTTGTGCCAGTACCATGCTGTTTTAGTTACTATAGTCTTGCAGTATAGCTTGAAGCCTGGTAAACTGATGCCTCCCAATTTGTTCTTAGCCTATCAT
>CAUYSK010094734.1:0-27179 GCA_963575035.1 Avahi laniger
TGTAGTCCCAGCTACTCGGGAGGCTGAGGCAGGAGGATTGCTTGAGCCCAGGAGTTTGAGGTTGCTGTGAGCTAAGATGACGCCACGGCACTCTAGCCCGGGCAACACAGTGAGACTCTGTCTCAAAAAAAAAAAAAAAAATGCAAACATATGTTAACACAAAAACTTACACACAAATGCTAATAGCAGCATTATTTATAACAGCCTAACGTAGAAACAACCCAAATGTCCATCACCTGAAAAATTAATGAATAAAATGTGTTATATCCATATAATGTCATATCATTTTGCAATAAAATGAAGTACGGAAACACGGTACAACGTGCATGAACCTTGATGAGACTTTACTAAGTACAAGAAGCCAGTTATAAAAGGCCACATGTTGTACGGTTCCATTATATAAAGTGTTCAGAATAGGCAAATCTACATAGAAAATACATTAACTTGCCTGGGGCCGGAAAAAGGGGGAATGGGAGTCACTGCTAATGGACATGGGTTCTTTTTGAAGTGATGGACATGTTCTGAAGTTGATTGTGGTGATTGTTGCGTGACTCTGTACATACTAAAAATCATTGAATTGTACATTTTGGTATTTGCATTTATATTATGTGAAATATAACTTCATAAAACTGTTATGAAATAATTGCACCTATAATATTGAGTTGTTGGGAAAATTAAATATGATGATACTCATGGGATTGCACACTCAATAAATAAGGATAATCGTCTCTTTCAGAGGGTACTGGGCAGAGCTGATGAGAAAGCATCCAATCCTTCCAAATCTCAGGGCACATGACATGTCACACCATGGAGGCACTCTGTAGTAAATGTCTGTCTTTCTTTCTCTAGGGCAGAGGACCTTTTGTCCAAGGAGAAAAGGGTGAAAAGGTAAGCATCTTCCTTTTGTCATATTCTTCCAAGGAAACAGGACAAGGGGACACAGGCGTGGGAGAGGCGTGTGCTACCTTTGTGCCGCTCGGCAAGGACTTGGGTGGGTGAGAAGAGGTTTCCTTGGCCCAGTGCCTGGCCTCACAGCGTGTCCTTCCCGACTCAAGCCGTTGAAGCATGTGCAGTGCTCAGCAGGAAGGGAGAAGGTGGAGACAGGACGTGGTGTTTGGAGAATTGAGAAGTAGGATGCATATGTCTTGGGGAATTCAGGAAATATTCTTCAGAGAAGTTGACAGTTGAGCTGTACCCAGGAAATGCAAATTTTTGGCCAGGGTCTTCCAGGCATAGTGAAGAGCATGAGGAGAATTTGTGGGTGGCCTAAAAATGTTCCCCCCAGCTACAAATGTAGCACCTTCTCGCACCTTCATCAGAACGTGCACTTGCTTCACAGAACCTGGCAAATATGAGATTCCCCTGTAAGGAGAAAAAGTAAAGCAAGGAGCCATGAAGAATGCCATTTTCTGCTGACATTGGCCATTAAAAAGAAACACACAAAGACCTCCCATGTTCCTGGAGAGGCGGCCACGAGACTTTATAGTGCACATGTGTGTTGATGATTTCATTAGAGTCTAGGCACTTGTATAATGTCACTGGACCTGGAAGGGCATCCGTTGCCCAGAGGGTCACATCAGCACGGTGCATAGGGCTGATTGTGTAATGCAGGTGCCACTCCATCAAGTTACAATGGAAACAACGTTTACGTGGCCATTCTCTCCCAGGGTGCACCCTTACATGTCTGGATTTACTCCACACAGATAAATCAAGGATATGTACACGTGCATACCTGCGTGTGTATAAGTGTTTATAAGAGAGACTAGAAACAAACATAATCATGTGCAGTGGGCAGAGGGAAAATAAGTTATTATACAGCTAATTAGTGCAACAGCACTCAGTGATGCAAAATAACATTTAGAATAATTAATGACCTAGAAAGTTCAGACAATATTTTGTTAATTTTTAAAATACTGTTCAAAATCTATGTACAATATGACCCCAATTATGTGTGTGCGAGTGACAGAGAGAGAGGGAGAAATTACTGTTGGAGACAAACCCCTATTATTAACCACTGATTATCTGTGGGTGACAAAGTTGTGATGGTATTTATTTTCTTCCTTATCTGTCTTTGCGTCTTCATTTATTTAACAATGAGCATCCTCTCCATTAAAAGCAGAAGTGCACACATACCATTACTACTGCGCGAGAATAGAAAGCCGTGTGAGAGACAGCGTGACACACAGCGTAACATGAGCTGTGCAGCCGGGCAGGGCTGGTTCATCTCCACTCTGCCACTCTCTAGCTCTGCCACCAACTTTTGAGCCTCTGTCTCACAAAACCTAAAAACAAGGATAATGGCAGCCACCTTCCATGATTTCCGTGTGGTTTGAAAGCACAGCACCGAAACCTAGATGCTCAAATTCAGCAGCTATTTTTTGTTTCAATTTTTAATTTTTTCAGTTTTATTTTATTGGTGTAAGAACGCTTCACATGAGATCTGCCATCTTAACAAAATTTTAAGCGCACAGTAAAGTGTCATGGACTACAGACACAGTGTTGCACAGCAGATCTCTAGAGCGTGTTCATCTGGCTTCACTGAAGTGTTAAGCCTACGGGTTTGCAAGTACCCAAGTCTCCCTCCCTGCAGCCCTGGAAACCAGCATTCCACCCTTCCATTCTACCACTTTGACTATTTCAGGTACCTCTAGTAGTGGAATCCTATAGTACTTGTCTTTCTGCATTTGGCTTATTTCACATAGCATAACACCCTCCTGGTTCACCCATGTTGTTGCAAATGGCAGAATTTCTTTCTTTTTTAAAGCTGAATAGTATTGCATTGTATTCCGTATTTTCTTACTATTCATCTGCTGATGGACACGTGGCTTGCTTCCATACCTTGGCTATCATGAATTATGCTGTAATGAACATGGGAGTGTAGATGTCTCTAGATATCTCTTCAAAATCCAGATTTCAATTTTTTTTGACTATATGCCCAGTAGTGGGATTGCTGGATCATATGTTAGTCCTATTTTTAACTTTTTAAGAACCTCCATACTGTTTTCCACAGTGGCTACAGCATTTCGCATTTCGCATTTCCACCAACAGTGTTCAGCAGCTTCTTTTGTTGTTGCTAGCATGCTTGGTTCCTGTGGGCACAGACCCAAGCACAGGGTATTAACGGGACACCCAGGTATTCCTGTGTCAGGAACTGGGGCTGCCAGGGCCCTTAAAGTCAGAACACTTGGTCTGGGTGGCAGTTACTGGGCAATACCTTGTGACTCTGTGACCCCCTTCCCATGTTCCTCCTGGACCAGCCTTTCCTCTGACTGATGTGTTCTCCTTCATGTGTGTTCACATGGCCAGGCAGGGATGTCCAGGCAGGGGCTGATACCTCTCCTCTCTCTGTGGGCAGCAGGTGCATCTCTGCCTTTTCGGTTCTAGGTTGAGCTCACAATGGGCAGCTGTGGTGGCCCGGTCTCCTCATACCTAAAGGCACCTCCCTGGGCAGCGCACCCAAAAACTTGGCACTTCCTGGGGAATAGCTGTGGCTGGGGGGACCTCCTCACTATTTGGTGCTGGCAGGAGAGACAGACAGCTGAACAGGTGCTGGCACCTCCAACTCTGTCCTTGATTGACATTTTCTTCCAGTTGGCTTTTTAATCAAAGTCTGAGTCTAGATTTTACCACACATTAGCTGTGTGATTTGGAGTGACTTACCTCCTTCTCTGGGTCTCTGCTTCCTTGTCTGTCAGGATGAGGGGGTAGGATGAGATGATGCAGAAAGGCCCTTTCAGGCAGCAGCTCTGAGACTTGGGGCTCAGCCCACCCCTAGCCTCTGCACTCTGGCACTCTTGGCTGTAACTTGGAGTCTCTGCTTCCTCTCCAGGGGTGAGAGGACCACGGTGGGCCATGGGGATGGATGGGTTCCATAGAGGGTAGAAGGTCTCCTATGACTCATGCACTTGACTGGGCTTAACAAACTGGCTTCTTCACTGAATATTGTCTCCAAAGTCATGGCCGAGTGCAGGGGAATTAGATAGACTGAAGCTCAATGGGCCAGGGGTCATGATATTCCTATTCTGGCTGGCTGTGCTGTTCATACTTTTGGTGTTGCAATTAACTTCTGTGACAATGTGTGTCAGCTTCTACAGACACCTGCTGGGTGCATTTTACTTTATCTCTCCTTGTTCAGACAGTGCTTCAGGGAAGACGCTGCTATGCTCATTTAACGGATGAGAACATAATAAAGGTCAAGTGACCTACCTAAGGTCACATCATTAGTGAGTGTCTGGGAAACATGATCACTGATTTTTACTAAAATGCCAGGGAGCTGGAGAGCCAATGGAACTGCTTGTCCTGCAGCCAAGAAAACTGAGGCTAAGGGAAAGTGAGTGATCAGCCCAAGGTAGCACAGCTGAGAAACTGCTGGAGTACTTGGCCTCCTGACCCTCCTAAATCCCTCTGCTGCCTCTCCTTGGCATTTCCCATCAAATGCCCAACACCGTTTTTGGTGTTCTGGGGCTGCGTTCTCTCTGGTGCCTGTTCCACCTCATGCTCACCACCAGTTCCTGGAGCAAGTGTCCCTCAGTGTTCAAGATGCAAATAACTGAGGTGAGATAAAGGGAAGGCAGGCTCTCAGGGTGCCCTTAAGAGCTACCCACTGCCTAGATGTTGGGGATATGGAAAGACAGAAAGAGAAGTAATGGGTCCTTCAAAGGGTCTGGGACACAGCTGGCACTAAATACGTGCTTGCCAAATGAATGAATGAATGGATTGCAGACCTCCACACATCCAGGACCAAGGGCCAGCTCTTCTCAGTAGAAAGATCACAGACCCTGGGGTTGAATCTACCCAATTTCAAATTCTGTCTCTACCTCATGTTAACCATATGTCTATCCTTGGGCTACTTTAAGCCTTAGTTTCCTTTACGTGAAAAGGGAAAAATAATAGTTTCTACCACATAAAGTTGCTGGGAGGATTCAAGGAGAAGATGGAAACCTATGGTTTGACCTGGTGGCTGGTGCAGCAGGTACTTGATAATCAGTGAAGCTGTTGTTCTGGAGACTCTTATCATAATTTCCAGTACTGTCATGGTGATGATAACGATGACAACATACAGCCAGCGCTGGAGTCGGGAGCAGTGAGATGGAGGGGATGACCTCCAGCAACCCTGCAGACCCTTGGTTCTTCTGTCTTTAGAAAATTAATAAGCACAGTAGAGACGTTGGCGTGAGATTCCCTTGGGTGGGCAGCTGAGTGAGCCCACATTGTGGTGATGTGGTTTGCAGAATCTGCTGGGCCATGAACCCCACAGGTAGGGAAAGATTTAGAAACAACAAAGCAAGGGGAACGTGTGTGGTTTCCGATGAACTTCCCTGTGGCACATCCTGAGGATCCTTCTGCTCTGAGGGGACCAGAGCCATCAAGGGAGGAGCCCAGTGGCGCCACCGCATTATTGCTCTTTCCTGGGCCTGAAGTACCCTCTTGTACCCTGAGTGTGGAGCTTGTGCTGCAGTTTCCTCTGAGCAGGATGTCTGTGCTGTTCCTGGCTTATCCTCTGTTCCTGGGAAACCTGGTGTCTGAGAGGGCAAAGGGGGGCCTTGGTTTGGGCTCACATATGAGCTCTGGTGGTAGAAAGAGTAGGTTTGGGAAGTTGGGCAGACTTGGGTTAGGATCCCAGCTCTGCCAGTAGCCGGGTGACTTTGGTCAGTGTCTCCCTGGGCTCCAGACCCTCATCTATACAGTGCAGCCACTGACGTCTGCCTGCTGGTCTGTCAAGGGCATGACAGGACGTTGATAATACCCACAAAAGCACCTTGCTCAGTCCCTGACACACAGTAGGTGAATGTTGAAAATCTGTCCCCTTGCATTTATTCCTTTTCCTTTTCTGCTAGACGTGATTGCTAAAATCCATTAAAGAGCGGCATATTTGTTTCTTCAGTAGCTAGTGTTCAAGTTCCTAGTATGTGGACGAGAGTAGTGGCCTCACAGAGCTCTCAACCTGGCATGATGCTTCTTCTTACTGGTCCTTAAACGAGGTGACTCATACTATCTCTAGTGTTACCTGCCCTCCCATTGCACAGGGAGAGGGGGACAAAGCTTTTAAGTAACACTGCCTCATCCACAGGGTGTTCTGCGGGTAGATCAGGGAACAGTGGTCACATCAGCAAAGCACCCAAGGATTTCCCAGGATACGTGGTGCTGTATTTCTGGTGGGGCAGGCAAAAAAATGAAACCCCGAAAAACAGGTAACATTTGACTTACCAATGCAGATCTAGAAAATTACCATAAACACAATTCATATGAAGGGAAAAACAAAAACAGAATCAAGATGACCCCAAGCAGACTCGGTTCATTACAAGTATTCCTAATAACTGCAACTACAACCACGACAAAAAATGGAAACAGTCTAATGAAAAATTATGTTACCTCAACCAGATATATAGAAATGAAAATTAAAACGACCTTATAACGTGGAGCTATGCATGCCATGTAATACAGACGAAACAGTAGAATAGAAATCTATATACGTTTACATGTAAAAAGATGTGTATACAATGAAAACAACCAATGCATTAAGGTAGTGGGATTTGGAGTGTTTTATATATCATGGTAATTGTGAACATTTAACCAAAGACTAGATTTTGTCTTACATAAATGAAAATCCTTTTAAATGTAATATATTCACAATTTTTTATTCATGACATAAAAAAGCAATATGATTTTAGAGGAACACACACTGCCTCCCAGCACGGGATTTGTTGGCTACTGATTGGAAGGTGTGACGGCCCTTGGGCCCAGGTGCAGAATATGGCAGTGGCTGAGGCTTTGGGGAACCTGTTGTTCCCTGTCCTGCTGTATAGCCTTGGAATAGTCATTATAATTCTCAGTGTTCCGTTTCTGCACCTGTACACTGAATATAGTAGTAACAACAACAGCCTGCTCTCAAAAGGGTGATGTGAGGATTTCATGAGTTTATCCATGGAAAGAACTTAGCAGGGCCCTGGTGCATAAAGCAACTTCAGAAAGCACTGGCAAGAAGCAGTCTACACCATCCAACCACTGGATTCTCTGCGTGATGATCTGTTCAGGTGCATCATCCCAGTTAGCTCAAACAGAATGGACTTGGTATTTCTACTTCGAAGGCTGGAACACATGCTCCTTTCCCTTTGGGTCTGAGCTTATGAGGATGACAGCCTCGAATTTCCTTCAGCTGTTTTGCTGCCATGAAAGGAGCCCATCTGAGGAGGATGAGGTGACACTGAGAAGAAGCCTGGCCACAAAATGGATCCTTGGATGTGAGGCTGCTGGACAGAGTCCAGGTCCATCTGAGCAGCATCTGCCATGCTCAGATCCCTAAGGGGATGTGTTTCCTGCCAAGGGGCTTGCTTTTTTTAGAAATAGGAGAGGTTATTGATATTAAAGTTGGGTTTGGATGTCGATGGTGGCGCTTTAGGCAGAGACTGGCCCAGATGAGGAGCTGAAGGGATCCAGTGTCCCCAGAGTGGGCAGTAACAGAGGACACAGGAGGACGAGGAATTGACAGACCTGAATCAAGCCTTGATCACACCTTAGAGAGAATTGGAGGCCCTGGAGACCCACAGGGAATGAAACGGGGACAAATTGTCCCATGAAGCCACGCTTGGGTCAGCAGCTAGGTACTCAGCATTTGGTAGAGGGGGGAAAGCAATAACAACCACCAAAAAGTCCTTTCTTAAGCATTTTCACAGAAATCCATATGGCAGTAAATAAAACTTCATATGGATTTTCTGTTCAGATTTCACAGTGTGGTGCACCAGAAAAAAATTCAGCAAGTGAATGTAAGAAACTCAGCTAAATTTTATTGGCTTTTTTGACTCAGCAGCATATAGGATTTTGGGTCTCAGAAACGTTGGTTCATTGTCTTTTATGGTTTTCTTCAATTTTTACCGGCACTGTAAACCTGACGGGGGATGAACGTGGTGAAAGATGAATCTCTGAGCCAGCAAGGAGCCAAGGCTGTTCCAACTGCTGGGATGCAGACTTCTCAGAGCTGCGTGTACAGGTTCTGAAGGGAGTGCCAGGGCCTCGTGAAGCCCACCTGAGTGCTCTGGAACCACGGTGTAGGAGAATCTCTGTGGGTTGGTTCACCATGAAGTGAAACAAACAAGGTGCTAGTTACAAGCTAGGGGAAGCAAGCCCAGGCTATGGGGGTGAGATTAAGAAGGGTTCTTAGACAGGCAGGTTCACAGCGGTCAGCTGGATGGTTTGGTTCCCAGTCTTAGAAAACCAGGGTTCTGGATACATTTGTCCCAAACCAGGCTTTTGTGGAGCCTGCTGCTTCCTTGTCCTCTGATGATTTGAAACTGGCCAAAACAGGCTTCTCCACCTTGCTCTGGGCTTTGGTGGCCTATGAAGCAGTGGGCCCTTCAGGTCGGTGTACGTGGAATTCCTCAGCAGCAAATGTCTTCCTTTGGTTTAAGCCTGTCTGAAACATGCAGGTGCACATGAATTTGTGTTTGACCCTAAATTTCTTCTGTTGTCACACTGCTGTGTTACTTGGCAGATGAAGTCCAGTGTGTTTGGAGTGCATGTCCTACCTGATGTGATGGGGCCCCAAGTGATCCTCCCCTGGTATTTGTCTCCTGCTGGTTCTGGGTTTGTGTTTCTCAGGACACTCTCGGGATGTTTCTGCCTCCCTGCCATTGACTCTTCCCCCATAGTCGTCATCCCCCTCTGCCTGTGGAAAGCCTCAGGATGCTTCTGAGCTAGGGACCTTCAAGGAGTTGAGCACCAAGCCAAGTGGTTCCATGGACACTGTCCCCACTCATTCCTTCCAACGATTGCAGGTGGAAGGCACCCTCATCCCCATTTCACAGAAAAGGGAAATGAGACTTAGAAAGACACACACACACATTGCTGTGATTGATTCTATGGTAAACAGTTGTAGGAAGAGCAAAAAGTAGTTTATAATAAGCTCTGGCTTGTTCAAAATCATAACAAATACCTATTGAGAGACAGCCATGGGGGACCAGATAAGGACATAGAGATGGGGGCATGATTTACTCAGCAGCCTCCCTACCTCACAAGTGAATGGAGGGAATGAGGTAGAGACGTAGAGTGTTTAGAAAAAGGATCTCTCTGACCACTGTATGGCTAGGTAGGCAGAACTAGGGAAAGAAGTGATGTTCTTGCCCAGCTCTGCTTCCAATTGGATGGGGACCCTGCAGGTGACAGGTCTGCCCTCACAATGACACCTCTCTGCCCTCAACATGGCAGACACGACTTGTGCTGTCCACATGGTAAAAGAATGGATCCTTCTGACCTGAGCTGAGTTCTTTCTTTGGTGTAGTTTAAAGGCTCTAATTGAAATTGTGAGATGAGAAGACTCCTTGGAGGTAGAATTAGACTGCAGAGGTGGGTGGGGAGTGAGGAGGAAGCCCTGCTACATATAGATTTTCTTCCCAGGGCCTCCTTTCCAGGGCAGTGACCAGGAAAGTTTCCATGAACCATAAGACACTTTGACATATCAGGGGCACTGTGGTTTGAATGTTTGTATCCACCAAAATTGATATGTTGGCATCCTAACCCCCAAGGTGGTGGTATTAGGAGGTGGAGCTTTGGGGAAGTGATTAGGTCATGAGGGTGGTGCACTTCTAAAAGAGACCCCAGAGAGCTTATTTGTTACTTTCACTATGTGAGGTTACAGTGAAAAGACAACTGCCTATGAACCAAAAGGTGGGCCCTCACCAAACACCCGATCTGTTGGGATCTTGATCTTGGACTTTCTAACCTCTAGAACTGTAAGGAACATTTTTCTCTAATTTACAAGCCACCCAATTTACAGTATTTTGTTATAGCAACCTGAAAGGACTAAGACAAGAGGAAACTTTTATAGGTGAAATGCATAGCATAGCAAGGAATAACATACACACTTTTAATTTTTAAAAATTTTCTCTGAAAGCGTAGGATGGGGTGTTAGCAATAGCAGCCATGTAGGATTCATTGGACAGCCCTGGTGATTTTATCTGGAATAATACTTTATCTGAAAAGAAAGTGCCATGTAGTGGGAAAAACCATGGCATCAGCCTTTTATTGACTCTTGATGTTCTAGGCTATTTAGTTTATGAGCTTCAGCCTCCTACAACCCTTTTAAGAAGGCTGGGCCACGTCCAAGGTCACAGAGCTGGTGAGTACTTGGAAGAGAGGCTGAGTCTGTCGGACACAAGACACAAGACACAGAGGGGGATCCACTGCATCAGCCAGTGCCACTTCCCTGCTCCTCCCTGAATGTGATGCTGGTATCTGGGAATTCTTGACCCTCAAATACCGTGTCTCTAATAGAAACCAGCTTATTTTATATAAAGGCTGCATTATAGAGCCTCTGAGCCAGAAAATGTAAATAATATGTTTGTGTTTATATGTGTAAAACTTCTGAGGTCTATTTATGCCATTTGTCTTGAGCTCTGGGTCCCTTCATCTTTGTTCACGACTGGCTTAATCAGCAGCCCCCATCTCCTATTCTTAGCCTGTGCATTAATGTGCATTATTCATGGTTATCGAGTTGGATAACTGTCGTTGAGTGCCTTCTATTTTTACAATAATTAAAGAGTTTAGGGGAAAAATTTGTGTAGCTGCTTATGTGCCCTCAAATAGCCTTGTAGGTTAGGGGCAAAACGCTGAGAGAATAAATAGAGGCGCCACTGGCCCTGTCCGTGGTGCTGAAGGACGCAGCGAAGTTTTGCATTCACGGGATCTCACAGCCCCGGGCAGAGCTGGGAGAGGAAAGTCTGCACTTTTCTTCCAGCTCCGTCTGACACTTGGGTGCTTTCCAAGTCTCATGGAGCAGTCACAGGACCAAGGGCTTCATATAGGAGGGTGAGACCACTTATGGGAAGGGTAAATATTGGACTCCTGTACTGGGAGGGCAGGGAACACTACGGGCACAGACCCTGGACACAGGCTGGCTAGGCCCAGGCCTTGGCTGTGCCACTTAGCAGCTGTGTGACAGTGGCTCAGTTACTTAACTCCTGTGACCCTTGTTTTCCTCGTCTATAAATTGGCAACTATGATAGTAGTACTTGCCTCAGAGGGTTGCTGCAAGGATTAAATGAGCTAATGAAAATAAATGACTTATATTTGTCAAAAGTGCTCATAAATGCTAAGTATAATTACCATTACGCCTACGGAGTGTTCTGTTTTTTACTACAAATGACGTCTTCTGTGTTCCTAGAGTTAATGAGGTCTTATCCCCAGAGGCGGTCAGCAGCTGGGCAAAATCAGAGCTCTTCTACCTCCCCCTGAGGAGCACTTCCACAACTCCGAAGGACTTGGGAAGCCTAGAGAATGTTGCTAGAAAGTATGTCCCAAGTGTGCCAACATAGAGGTCCTTTCCTTTCTTCAATTCATCTTAAATAATTCATAGAGCACCTAAGAAGAATAATAGCACCTAGTGTTAACATGTACTTGCTGTCTGCTAGGATTTATGCATGTGCTATTTAGTTTAATTTTCAAGGTGAGTATCATTGTCCTCGTTTTACAGGCTATCAACTGTGGGACCAGGCACAGGTGACTTTACCTCTCTAAGTGGCTAAAACAGGAGTTGACCTCATGTTTCCTGGCTTCACATCCTGCAATTGTCTGTGCTGAGGAGTGGTTCTCAGACTGAGCATCTGAATCCTGAGGAGGACCCGTTAAACCAACATGCTGGACCTCACTCCCAGAGTGTCTGATCCAGTGGGTCTGGGGTGGGTCAGAGAAGTTACCTGTCTGACAAGACCCCAGATGATGTCTGTACTGCTGGTCTAGGAACCACACTTTGATGACCGCTGTCCAGAGTATGCCTAAAACCCTGTGTAGAAAAACTACTCTGTCTCCTACCCAATTGATGAAGCAGATAGTAACATAGCCTCTCTAGCAAAGGAGCAATCTCTTTGTCAACATTTATAAATAAGCCCTGAAATTTAATTAACCAAAAGAGCAACAGAAATATTTGTTTTCTCATTTCTCTGTAATCTTTCCCAATGAGGCAACAGCAGGATCCCTGGGGCTCTGGCTGCTGATGAATGGGTGTGGGCGGGTGGATAGTTTCCTGCTAGATGGCTGCCCTCCCATGTGCCTCCAGATGTGATCATGGAGGCAGTGAGTGTGTTGAGGGGACGGGTGGAAGAGGGTCAGAGCCTGGACTTGCAGTCAAGCCCCGACTTAGAATCACACACAACTGCAGCAGGAACAGGAAGGAATGCCTCACTTCTCTGAGCCTTGGTTGTCTCTGCAGTGGATTTCACTTGTGTTTTCTGTTGTCATCCTCTTACAATCCCAGTGTTGATTCTGTTTTTTTTTGAGACAGAGTCTCACTGTGTTGCCCGGGCTAGAGTAAGTGCCGTGGCGTCAGCCTAGCTCACAGCAACCTCAAACCCCTGGGCTCAAGCAATCCTCCTGCCTCAACCTCCCAAGTAGCTGGGACTACAGGCATGCGCCACCATGCCCAGCTAATTTTTTTTTAGTTGTCTGATTAATTTCTATTTTTAGTAGAGACGGGGTCTCGCTCTTGCTCAGGCTGATTTCGAACTCCTGATCTTGAGTGATCCACCCGCCTCAGCCTCCCAGAGTGATAGGATTACAGGCGTGAGCCACTGCGCCCAGCCAGATTTTGTTTTTATAGGTGGAAAATGGAGGCTGGATAGTATGTTGAAAATAATAGTACCTGCTGCATATTTTGAATTTCTCTGTATACAAAGAATTTCCCCAAAGTGTTGCCTCCAGGCACCCTAACAGTGGGCCAGAGGTGCTGCCTCTCCTTGCACCACCCCCGGGCATGTGCAGGAGCTGAGACCTAGGTGGTGAAGTAAGCTGTCCTGCTCTGCTAATGTGGCAGGGGCTACAGGCCACCTGGACTTTCTCCCTGCAGACTGGGCTGTTCCTTTCCTCTCCTTCCTTCCTTCCCTTTCTTTTGTTTTCCTTTTTTTCTTCTATACTTCATTGTGGATCCTTAGTTACCCATATCCCCTTTAAAAGCCTTCCTGTGACCGACTTTACCAATTAGGTGGCACCCTCCAGTCTTTGCGCACTTCTTTACTGACCCATCCCGTGCACTAGGAGGAGGGTTTCTAGTTAACAGTAGAAACGATAGAAGAACTAGCAATTTAATAATATTATAAAATCTACAAATTATGCCCACATTTGTTTCTCATCTGAAGGCATTGTGAACCGCTATTTAACAAATGATGAAACTTGAGCTCAGAGAGGTTAAGTGACTTTATGTGAACAGGCAGCCTAGGGCTGTAACTATCTCCTTTCAAAGCCATTGTAGGCAGCTGATGGTGAGCGCAACTGGGAGATTTTGGAAGGTGTGTCAGAGGCGCATGATGCTGTTGGTAATGTTAAGTTAGGTGATGCTGATCTCATGAGCTACTGGATCTCAGAATGACTTGGGGGTGGATGTGGATGTTTCTCTGAATGTGTCTATTTACGGTGCCAACTTGGTTATCTTAACCATGTAAAAGAAGATTCCAGAAGAGCTGTTACACTCCCTAACTCAGAAAATATTCAGTTCTATAGAGACCTCTTATTGGGTTCTTCGAATACAAAGCAGAGGTGGCCCCATCCCCTAACACAGCGGAAGTGGTTGGTTCTGCTACTCCAGCCATCTGAGCTGCTGTGCTCTATTGCCCACGTCCTTGGGACGCACAACGCCTGAAGTTAGGTTGGCCGTCCCTATTTACAGATGAAGAGGGAGACTTGGAGCATGTCACTAATGTGGCCAAAGTCGTCAGCACTGAGTGAGTGGGACCATTTGAGGCTGTGTCTGGCTGGCTCTTGGGGCCATTACTTTTCCACCACACTCTGCTGTTTGCTTTGTTTCTGGGACTTGCACACCTCCCAGACTAATTTTAGAGCAGGAGAGGCTTCCAGTCTCTTCCCTTATCAGCCCACAGGGCTCTAGAAAGAATCGAAGTCTGTGGGGCACCTGTGAGGCCCTGCACCAAGCCAGGCACTGGAAACATGGAGGTGATTAAGTCTTGCCCCTCATCTCACACAGCTCCCATCTTGTGGATGAAACAAATTCACACGGACACCTGCTGGGCTCCTTATTGAAAGAACCAACGGGGCTAGAAAAGTGACAACTGTGTGGGGAGGCAAAGGTTCCGGAACTCTTCGGAGTTCTCTCTGGCATTGTCCCTGCCTCATCCCTGGCTCCCTTAGGTAGACGCTGCTCAGAGCAGCAGTGCTGTGGTGCTCCCGCCTTTAGTCCCTCAGGCCATCCCTTCCCTGCTGTCAGCCCCAGGATTTCCTGACCTGCAGGAGTCAGAGGACGGACTGGCCACTCAGGGACCCGCCATCTAGAGTGGGTGACCAACACCTCAGGCAAGTCACCCAGCAGACCTGATTCTGGAGGGAGGTGTCGTCTAGGGCATCCCTCAAGTCCTTATTCTTTTGTGACGTTGCCCCATTTTGGAAAACATTGAATTTAGCCCTAGGGTTGTAGGGACATGGTGTTAAGAGGGCTGGTCCCCCTGCCATCAGGACATGCAGAGGCCATTTGCCCAGTTAGTGCAGGAGGAGCTGGGGAATGGGACCATGGAGACAGGCAGGGCATGTGGCCTGTTCCTCACCACCAGTCGCCTGGCTCCAGGCAGAGCATCTGTATCCTGGATGGCCGTCAAAGGAGCATTCCTTCCCAGTGCTCCAGGGGAGCAGGGCTGGCTGAGGCCACAGGGAAGGCCACGGTCTCTGGAGAGGGAGAGCCAGGCTGGATGTTCAGGCATTAACTGCCTCAACCTGCCTCCCTCTGCCACACCGTGAGAAAGTCACCCTCCCTCCCTGTGCCCCCTTTGCTGGGATGTAGAATGAGGATGACAACACTTGGCTCACAGGACGGTCCGGCATCCGGGAAACTGACCTGTGTATAGACGCTGCTAAGTGTTGTGAAGACACTGACATGCACACTCTGGGGCCCAGAGCCTGGCTCTTCCACACACAAACGCTGCAACTTTGGGCGAGTTATTCACTCTCTGTGCTTTGGCTTCGTAAACAATGAAATGGAGATGTGTCTCCTTTATAAAACTGCTGTGGGGCTGAGTTAAATGCAGTGATGATATGACGTGCTCAGCGCCTAGCATGTTGTGAATATGCGATAAAGATGCGCTATCGGCTGCAGCATGTTTAATATTACTTTAATGTGTCATTACTAATATGACTTTACTACGACTGTTCTGTATTGTCATTCCTGACAGTAACAGCACGGATGCACGTCTGTTAATCAGTGCTCTGTACTTCAGAACCACCTCCACCTGTACGGGCCACTCTTTCAATCTCTGGAGAGTTAAGTTTCAAAACAGATAAATGCAGAGGTAGCTCCCAAGTTACTGATGTGTAAGTAGAGGCTGAGAAGCTACCTGCCATGCAGCCCTCTCCCAGGAAGGATGATTATGACAGCTTGACCCATAAAATCACCTCACTAACTCCCACTTGTCCCAGGAGATGGCTGGCCACACGAAAGCTTCCCCTTCCCCTGGAACAATCCTTTCTCTTGTGAAACATCCCCAAACTGCTCATCTGTCCCCTTGGATTCAGCCAAGGATGGCCAGATGTATTAGCATGTCCCCTCCTCCAAAAATTCCACCTAAATACGATACTTGCTAACCTGAGACTATCTTAGTATTTCCTCTTTTTTCTCTATAAATAAGGTTGACTCTCTAACACCTTTGAACCTCATGCTGAAATGAAACCAATGGCAGTCTGGTTTCCACCACGAGTTTAAGCCTTGGTTCATGTTGTCTTGGGCCCAGTTTTGCCCTGGGGGAGGCACTGAGAAACAGCGGCCCACGTCCCCATGTCCGCTCTGAGCCTGGAAGTTCCTTCACACATCCGTGATGAGGGTTCCATAGGCGTGGACGTCTCCCAGGACCACCATCCACAAGGGCATATGGAAGCCTTCAAGAAAACCTGCCATAAAGGAACCTGTTTCACGGAGTCTAACCCTGCATTTCACAAAGTCATTTGACAAAAGGACCCCCCAATCTTCATCCCCCTCCCACCATGATGCATATCAGCTATTATATAAATCAAATTGGCGTCACCCAGAGCAAACTTTGAAAATCCTCCACGGAGTGCCTTGGAGAACTTTAATAGTTACAAAAGCTTTTTACAGTGGCTGTGATTGTTCACACTTTACAGAAAATGAAACTGAGATTCAGACAATAAATGATTTGCCCCCCTCCTCTAAGCAGGGGTCACAGGATCTAGTGTGGAGCCTGCACATCTGTGAATGGCCCTGGCGAGGCTGCCTTGCTGAGACATGTCCCCTCTGCAAGGCTCCACTGACATGAACTCTTCCCTTCTGCTCCAGGGAAAGCCCCTCCTGGTCCCAAGTCTGAGGACCGTGTACCACTTACCAGCACATCACTGTTCTGTCTGCTCATGGTGCCTTTGTCTTTACCACTGAATTGTTAGGTGACAGCGACAGAGCAAATCTGTGGCCATCCCAGCAGGCTTATCATGCATGTAACAGCTGGTAAAGACATCATTTCCCAGGCCAAAGGCATGCTGGGATGGCATGGTTCCATCTGATCCCACCACCCACCATGGGCCAAGGTGGCCGGGAGGACAGGCAGCACCAGGAAGCCCAAGACTAAAGAGCATGGGTTCCCTCATTTCTCAAACCTCACCTCACCTCACCTGCAGCCACCCCCACACTGCACCCCTGAGGCCAGTGCGACATGGAGTCTTCCAGGGTGCGTTTAAGGTCACACCACCAGAAAGGTGCAGAGCTGGGATGGACTCACATCTATCTGGTGGCAGACAGGGGCAGAGATGTCTATGTTTCTCTTCAATATCACGTTGACTTATATTAGAATGTGGAGGCCACAGAAGGCACTTCTTAGAATAAGGGTGTGTGTGTGTGTGTGTGCGCATTTTAATTTTTAACTAAAAATTAGAACTATATAATCTCTGATGTGCCTTTGAGAAAATAATACCTATCTCATACGGTGATGATGAGGACTGAATAAGATGATGTTTGTAGTGATGTACTCCAGCACGTAGTGTTTTATAAACTTTACACGCAGATCTTTCATGTGTTTGCTCACTGAGTAGCCAACGCCCTCACTTTGCAGATGGAAAAGCCCAGAGAAAGGCCCTGCCTTCCTGCTGATGGAAGGGGGGTGAAGCAGAAAGTCTCAGGAGGATCCTCTGATTGGAATCGAGAGGTGTTGGGACTGGATGGGAGTGAAGAGGTCCAGGGGGTCTCTTTATGTTTGTCACACGTGTCTGCATGTGATTTCCTAGAATGAATTTTGTCCTGGCTAAAATAAAAAAAAAAAAAATCAATACCTGTTCTACCCAGTGGTTTCCACCAGGAGTGATTTTTGCCTCCCAGAAGACATTTGGCAACAGAAGAGACACTTGTGGTTGTCACTGCTGGCATCCATGGCTGCTGCTGAAGACCCCACAGGGCACAGGGTGCCCCCGCAGCAAAGGCGGGTTCAGCTCAATGTCTATGTGCTGAGATTGAGACTCTCACCCTGGCCCAACCCCCAACCTCACACATGTGATGCCCAGCCCAGAGCTCGAGTTAGGGGAGTGTCAGGTGCGGGGACCAGATGTCAGGGCCGTGTCCCCTGGTTCTTGGTTCCCAGTACTGAAGAATTTTTACTGGTACCCAGTCAGTGGAGCAAATGAGCAGACCAAGCAGATACAAGCAAGCCAAGTGCCAAAGTTTATTAAAGCGTAGTGCATTCCACAGACAGAACGGGGCAATCCTCGAGAGGGAAGAAGACCCTGAGTTTAACAAGATAATTCCCATTTATGCTGATTCCCTAACCCTATGCTAAGTATGGGGTAGAATACTCATGGTTTTTCTTGGAAAAGGGTGAAGAACTCTCAGAATGGTGAATCCCCCACCTTTTTCTATCCTTGTAAGGCAATTTCCGGGGGTTGCCATGGTATTTGTAAACTGTCATGGTGCTGGTGGGTGTGATTTTTTACTATGTTAATGAGTGCAGGTCACTTGAGGATACTTTCCCCTTATTTTTATGCATGTTCCAAAGACCGTCTTTCGTGGCCTTGATCATATATCCATTTTGTGGTCTTTCTACCTCTTTTTGGTCAGTCCTTGGAGAACCCCTATTGTAGACCAATATCTGTTCAATCCTTGGAAGTCCCCTTGACATGTCATTTGTTTCTTCTTAGAAGACCCCTCTGGTCCATTTGTTCCACCTATTATAGACAAAGCATTTCCTAGTGCCAGCTGTTTCTCAATGGAAACCCCCTAGACAAAGCATCTGTTCCCCTCCTCCTTGCCCCTACCTAACAGGAGGGTGTGGACCAGGGCTCTGCACTCTAAGTAAGGTGCACACAGATCACCTGGGACCCTGCTGAAATGTAGACCCTTATGTAGTAGATTTGAAGTGGAGCCTTGGAATCTGCATTTATCACACTCCTCAGGTGTTGTGCAGGCCAGAGGACGATATTTGAAGTTGCAAAGTCTTGGCCACAACTTCCTTCCCTTCCCGGGGGGACTTTGTCTACTTCACCAACATTCCAAGAGCCTAAGATTACTCTTACCCTTTATTAATTGCTGTTCTCTTTCTCTGGTTCTAGGGTTCCCTAGGCCTGCCTGGTCCCCCTGGGAGAGATGGCAGCAAAGGCATGAGAGTGAGTTCTATCCCTACTGCCCTGGTCCACGAGGCTACTCTGGGCCTTGCCACCTCCTGGTCACAGCCCTCTGTCCTCGAATGGGGTGTCCATTGCCAGGCCCAGGCCTGTGCAAGGGCTGGTTTGCACCAGGATCTTTCCAGACCCCTAGAGTTCAGCTGAATAGTTATAACAAGACCACAGCAGCTGTTTCTACCTGAGCATCACTTGCCTGTCCATGGAAGCGATTTTCTCACTCAGCTGAAAAGCAGCTCTGCGTGGTCGTCTTGTGGAAGTGAAGGAGTTCTCCAGGTCCTCAGTTTATAGCTAGAGTAGTCAGTGAGCCCCAGGCACTGCCCATACCCTCGTGGCTGGATGGCTGTGCTTCCTCTTATTGCTACGCTGGGCCCCAGCTCTGCATCCTGCCTGCCTCTGAGCCAGAACATGCTCCAGCAACCTGAGCAATGAGTGATCTCAGCTCAGAGGGTCAATCTGTTCTTCACCAAGAGCCCAAATAGAGATTGTTCTGGGTTCTGGCTGTCTGTTCCCTTCACGGTTTTCAGTGATGTGTGATCAGACCTCAGCGTGGGAATCTGACCCGTGAGTGCCCCACAAGGCCACAGCAGTAGCCCTTTGGGACAGGTCTGAGGGCTGAGCCCAGGAAAGAAAGGAGAGTTCCATGAATCCCCAGAACATTTTAACTCCCCATCCAAGGGCCCAAACCCTTCTCCATGAAGACATTCACCACCATGACTCCAGTCACCATGCTTTGTCCCTGCTCTTCCCAAATCAGATTGTGTTGGCCTCCAGTGACAGGAGCAAGTGTGAGTTGAGATCTTAGCATGTGCGGTGCAGGTCAGCTCCTTTGCTCGTAGAAAGAGCATCTGAGGGGGACCTGGGCCCTGTCACTGGTGGCTGGTTCCCTTGTTCCTGTGATGAGTTCTTAGCTGTGGAGAATGGAAGCCTCAGGGGGCTTGGGGGTGCTGTGGTGAGCCTGGACCCGTGTCCCTCTGGGCTGTGACCATGTGCTGTTTTGTGTGTTCAGGGTGAACCGGGAGAGCCGGGGCTGCCTGGTGAAGTGGGCATGCGGGTAAGTGTCCTGCGAGCCTGTGCTTCTCACGTTCCCAGGGGGCAAGTCCTGTTGCAAAACCAATGGCCGTAGGTGTAGAGGAGACGCTCAGAGGGGTCCCTGCCTCCCCTTCTCTCATGCCTGCATGCATCTGTGTGTGTGTATCCACACATGCAGGATTTTCCCTAAATTCTTACAAAAATGGATTGTATCATACTTGGCCATTTATGTTTGTCTTTTAATAAGAGATTATAGACATCTTTTCACATCAGTACAGATAGGTCTCGCCCATTCTCTTAATGCACGGACCCCCATGATAGGAGCCCGTTGTATTTTATGTAACTGTTCCCCTAATTTGTGGCCCTGAAGGGTGTTTCTAATTTCATTTGTTTTCCACTAAGATCAATGAATCAATAAATGCATGCATGTGCCTGTGTGTATATCTCCTTGTATACTGTATTTTTCTTGCAGTAGGATAGTTCAAAAAAATTGAGATTCCACTGGCTGAATAAATTTCTACATCTAGAATAGAAATTCCAGATAGAATAGAAATAGAAATTACATTTCTATTAATATTTTAGTAGATTTTAATAGGTATTTACAAATCAGTTTCTCAAAGGTTATAGCAGTTCACGGACTGGGCGGCAGAGAAGCCTCCAGGCTCTGCAAACTTGCGTTGGGCTCTTTGTTAGGACTCACGCAGGCTGTGATGACCCTGTGGCAAAGTGTGAAGCATGAGCCACAGGAATCAGCTGTCATGTTTCAGAAGCTGTGAACATGTCCAGTCCAGATCGAGGGTAGGCTGAGGGACCCTGTGCGAATGAACATGGGAAATGTTGCATTTGGCCTCATGATGTCTCAGAGGCACACGCCGTTAGCTGTTCCTTGAAGCTGAGAGTACCCAGGTGTGAACCGGGCTCCAGCAGGCAGCAGATGGCATGAGCTCTCATAGAGGAGGGATGCAGTGGACACGGGTATACGCTGGTGCGAGGCTGCACGAGTGGCGCAAGCAGCACTTGGTGAGATGAAGAGAGGCAGATCTTATCATGGGACATGGTGATTAGCTGAGTAGCACCTCCATGCCAGCTTTTTCTTCCTGTCCCCAAACCTCTTCTCTGTGAATGCTCTTTTGCAGGGGCCCCAAGGACCACATGGACTGCCCGGACCTCCTGGCCATGTTGGAGCTCCCGTAAGTGAAGGCACTTGCCTGGGCAGGGGATCTGCCCCTCCTCTGGGGGTCAGGAACCAGCCAGTCCCTCTGCCTGCATCTAGATAATTCGAGCCCATGGAGGTGCACTTACTGACACCAGGGAAGTGTTGGCCTCTCTTCTCTCAGGCCAGGAATTCTTAGATGTTGTGGTGTTTAAGAATCCCCTGGAGAACAGGTTTCAGTTCACGGTACTTGGACCCTTTCACAGACACTGAAGCAGGCTGGATCCCAGGGATCTGCATTTTCTCAGCACCCCAACTTCTGACACTTGGTCTAAAGAAGCCATTTTATCAACCTGTCCAGTCCTCTGTTCCTGGAAGGGGGTGGAATCTACTGAACTTGTAGCCCCGGGAACAGTGACAGATGAACAAACAGATATGGTATATAGGGAACAAAATGGCTTCTTGGACATCGAACCCTATTTTTGATTCTTATTGAGAAAAATTAGAGATTATCTTCAAATTAAAGAAGCGACGTAAACATTTTTCAACCAGGGCAGCTTGCATTGCCTTGGGGGCATTCGAGATCTCTGATCCTTGTGTGTATGGCTGAGATATTTATAGGGAATTAAAATAGCAGGAATGTCCAATACCCTGATCAGCCTGGGTGGTCCTGCAGATCCTCTTGCTCTTCAGGACAGCATCTTGTGACTACAGCCCTGCACTTTTCTCTAGTTCAAGGATGCTTATGTTACTCCTTGAATCGACAAGTATCTGCCACCTTTAACATCCTTTCCATAGAATGTCCCAGGGTCTCTTCTCCAGAAAAGGAGAGTAGAGTGTGGGGACCACACAGAGAGTTCATGTCGTTAATAGGACAGATTCCTGCCTTTCCAGCAGGATCCGGCACCTGCAGGCCACTGCCCGGGAGGCTGTGTGCTTTTGTCAGCTTGTGTTGGTGGCCCCAGCATCTCACTGTGAAATTTATGCATCTGGGAAGAACAGGGACATTCTGCATCTCAGTGTGGGGAAGTAGCCTTCAGACAAAATCTCTGCAAGATTCCTGCAGTGAACAAGTGGTTGGCACTGAGTCCTTTATTCATTTAACAAATGTTTATTAATGCCTACCAAGTGGGGGCACCATTCTAGACTTTGGTGATGCCACACTGAAGGCACTGCCCGTGTGGGGCTTGCATTCCACTTGAGGGGGCAGAAAATGTGACCTCTGGGTCTGAGTGCTGTTGGAGAGATAAAGCACAGGAAGAAGATTGAGTGACGTTGGGCAGTCGGAGCAGGGGTGGGCAGAAGAGGTCGTATTTTTGATTGTGCACTCAGGAAAGCCCACGTCCTTGCTGGCATTCCCACGAGATCTGCACACAGAAGGGCAGGGGTCCATGGCACAGGGCCTGGGTGCTGCTCGGGAGGAAGGTGGTGTGGGTGCAGGGATGGGACAGTGGAAGCGAAGGATGTGGCTTAAAAGAGCCAAAGTCTCCGGGTCAGTGTTGGGGCCTCTTCCTGGGATCCATGGTCATGAGGAATCACACCCTCCAGGTGGCAGTGGGAACTGATTCCGAAGCCACATTTCTGTCCTTGACCAGGTGAGTTCAGGTGTGAGGCTGAGTCCTAGTCTGTAGCCGTGAGGACCTGGATAGCCCAGGCCAGGGGACAAGGCTCTGAGCTCACCTCTCACTCTGGAAGTGGCCCAGGCCCAGCCCATGCAGAGGCTGCTGTGGTGTTAGAGTGTATGGGGAGACAGCATCCTCACTGCCCCTGTCCCCTGCACCTTGTGCTGGAAGCTGTCAGGCAGTTTCTCCATGGGCCTCCCACAGTGAGCACAGAGAAGCCAGACTGCACTGTTGGGTGACTGCTCTTTCTTTTCCTCCAGGGCCTCCAAGGAGAACGAGGTGAAAAGGGGACTCGAGGAGAAAAGGTATTTACAGTCCATGCTAATGAATCTAAATAGCTTCCACAGAAAAGAAGGGGCGGGTGCCTGGGACCATCCACTCCACTCTGTGTATGTGTGTGTCGGGGAACGGGGGGCGGCGCGAGCATGTGTGGCAGGCAAGGGCCGGTGCAGGCAGTGTGTTAATTTCCCACCCTAAATGTAAATCTGCCAGGAAGGCCATGGCCTCGGTACCTGGTACCTGCAAGCATTGAAATCCTTTCTGCCGAGGCAGAGTTGAGGGTTTCCGGACCAGACAGGCTTTACAAGCACCCTGGACTGGAGCATCAAAGGTCCTACCTGCTGTCCTGGAGGACCCATCTCTCTTACTTGGCAAGTTACATAACTTCTCTGCTCTCAACCAAAAGGGCGGTTACTGGTGACAGGGGTGGCATTAGTGCCCGGTGTCTGAGTCTCATTCAGCAAGTGCTGTAAACTGGCCTGTGCTCAGGCCCTTAACTGTAGGTCACCATGATGACCATTTCTAGGAAGGTCCTGGCTGGTGCTCCTTCATTGCCATGCTGTTAAGTGGCAATGAGAGAATTCTCAGGTCAGGTTCCACCATGTGTACTAACGTCATAAATTGCTCAAGGTTCAACTGGGTGGAAACCAAGCTCTGCAAATCCTACCCACGCCCCTTCCCAAACAGCATCTAGTGCTGAATTCTCAGTCTTCTCTTCCAAGCCTGGTCATTGAGTTCCTCAAGATCCGAGGCAAAGTGTTCCAGGAACTGGGGCTGGGCCCTCTCACCCTAAGCTATGTTCCAGACATCTCGTCAGGGTCTACCACATTCTGTCTTCTCACAGTACATGTTTCTCTAATTTTATAACAATTTATTTTTCATTATTAATTTATTTCTCTATATTAGAAAAATAGTGAAAAATAGCCTGTCATCCTACCATTCTGATACAACCTCAGTTGGAACATTTTCCGTAGGACGTACCCTCATAGATCTGATGTCTTCTCACACTGTCACGCTTAATATATTCACTTGTGTCACTTGTTTGTTGTTCTGACACGTAGTATTTTCTCCATGTAGCTATAGAGTTTTTAGAACTTACTTTATTTAAATGGCTACACAACGTTCTGTCAAGTGAATAAACCATAACTTATGTGCTCATTCCCTTGGTGTTGATCATTTAGGGCTGTTTCCAGTTTTTCACTATTAAAAACAACACTTTGGTAGACAGTTTTAAACCTATAGCTTTATTTATTTATTTGTTGTCAAATTTATGATGATTTCCTCAGGCTGCTTTCCCAGAAGTGAAATTACCGATCAAAGAAAATGAACTTGTTTGTGGCTCCGAAAGCACATTGCCATATTTTTTCTAAAAGGTTCCTTATAATTAAAGGAGGCAGGGATTAGCATCGTGCCCCAGCTCAGGCTCCAAAACATGGTTTTTGTTTGTTTTGAATATTAAATTTTAATCATTTCAACTTCAATAAGCAAAACTCTTATCCCCTGGTCATTAGGATTTGCATTTCTTGGCTCTTTTGAGAGTTTAAACACGTTCTATGTATTTGTTTACCGGTTAGAACTCGTCTCTGTGGGCCTCTGTTCCCTGAAAGTGGCATTTTTAATAACTGAGCATCTGGGCACATGAAGGTGGGGTTGCTGGGTGTTCGAGGGTGCAGGGGTCTCATTTGCACAACTTGTGCAGGAGTGAGCAAGGTTTGGGGACCTGGCCCTGCAGCAGCGCTGGGCTATAGAAGGAAGAGGGAAGTCCAGGCTGCACGTTCCAAGTGTGTGGTTGGCTCCACAGAGATTCAGGCTGAAGGCCCAGGCCTGTGGGGTCCACATACTGGCTGTCACCTGAGGGTATAGTCACAGGTGCCTGGCCAGGGGTCTGGAATAGACCTCCAGGTATTCAGTCTCCCCTCGGTACCCACAGAGCACCTATTTCAGGCCAGGTCCAGGGAAGACTGAGGCACAGGTCCTGCTGCCAACGTCCCAGAGTTTAGTGGGCAAGACAGATATTTATGAAGTCAGCTGAGTGCATGGCTGTAGGTATACAGTGCTTAATATAGAGCTTGGAACATAGGTACCCCCTGATAAGCACTTGTGAAATCAATAAATGAATAATAGATGACTCCGTACAATTACATGGCCTAAGACCAGGTCCCCTCTAGGAAGGACAGCTGGTGAATTGAAGGTACAGAACCAACACAAAGGACAGTAGCATTTGCAGAGCCAGATGTTATCAAGACAAGAAACGGCTATACTTGGAGGGATACAGACCCCTGAGATCCCCGGGACCTGGGAATTAGATCCTGAGCCAGGACCAACGTGGGGCCTCAGTGGGCAGAAGCCCAGCAGCCCCGATGAGCTGGGGATAGCACCTCCCTCAGACAGCGGGCCATGGCTATGGCTTTTCCATGTGCTCGAGGCCTGGGGCTGGGCTGAGACTGTCCTGAGGGGCGTCCCAGGATCCGGAGGTGGGAGCTCATGGAGGTCATTGCAGGGGCCCCAAGGGGCCTGCTCACAGGGGCTTTGGTTTGCCTCGTCTGGGGTCAGTGTCCCTATGTGTACCAGGGGTCCAGGAGATGTGGGTTCACGTCACACAGCACTGATCCGATGTGTGAAAAGGAAATTAAATAAGAAGAAGCCTCCTCCTTACTGGGTCTCAGTTCTGCTTGCATTGAGAGGTTCCCTGTGTGCCCACAGGTCTAGCACCACGGTGTCTTCTTCCTCATGAAGGAATATTGAAGAAAGCCTAAAAAATTCAAAAACTATGTTTTAGGTGCTTAGCTTTTTTTAATGTTCCATAAAAAAGATCCACGAAAGTATGTGCATAATCCCTCACCCAAGAAGCCTATAGTCTGACTAAGAATGTCTGAAAAGTTGAATTGATTGATTGATGCATTCATTCATTCATCTCCTCATTCCTTCAGCCACGTCCCCCACCCACCCCCCAGCTAGGCAGCCACAGGTATCTGCATGAACGTTTTTAGCTCTTTGTTTAAGCTTCGCTCCCTGAGAAGTCCCCCTGTGTTTCCAGAACCCCTACAGTTTTCACCCCGACTGCCTCAGTCATTTTCATGGCATTTATTTGTCTTCCACCTCCACCCCCAACACACACATGCAGACCCTTAGCTTTCTGAGCATAGCACTCACAGCTTACTCATCTCTGGGCCTTCCCTGCTGCAGGTGGGACCTGAAGCAAAGTCCACGGTTGGTCCTCACCTGTCCACATGTTGGGGTGCACTAGGCACCAGGTGAGAGATGATGCAGGGACCAAGATCACACTCAGTTTGCAGAGGGCCTTAAATAACAGGGGTATGAGTGTGGACTTTTTGGAGATGTGTGGGGTGGGTTGAGACAACATATTTTGGAGCTGAGTCTTAGACAAATCCCAAGAGCAGATGAAAGCTGCTGGAAGCTGCTCAGGCCACACCGTGTGAGCTAGGAACTCAGAGAGAGAAAGCACCCACCACGGGCTCGGGATAGGAGCACGACTCCATCTGAAAGGTGATCTTGAAATTTCCTGGCCGCCGTGGCTTCGGCTGAGCCTTTGAGGAGCGGTGAGATTGGCTTCCCAGAGAGGTTAGGACTGAAGTGAGCAGCCGGTGGCTCCCCCCAGGCCTTCTGGGGCCAGCTCTGCCGCTGACAAGCTGAGACAGCCACGTGGGCTGCCGGGGCCTCTGTCTTCACCTGCAGAAGGGGAATATTAATGTCTTCTTCTCCAAAGCTTGCCGGAATATCGGACGACGTAGTAGGAGCAAAGTGTCCAGCACCTCACTGACATAGTCACAAATATTTATCTCCTCTTCCCACTTTTTTCATGAGAAATGCAGTCTGTGCACACACAGTGCTTTGTTCTTGCCAAAACAAAACACTGCTTTGAAGCAATAGCCTTTACCCCGGTAGTGTTGGGCGGCTTTTCCAGTGAGCTTTTGGAGTCTTGTGTTTAGACTTTTCTCCTGTCAAGAAATGCTGCATTTCTGTCAAAATCCTAAGTCATCGCTCTTGAAAGGACTGCAGAGAAACCTGGAGGACACTCCTTATAGTACAGATGGGGACGCGGAGTCGACGCGGAGTCGAGAGGCGATGTGTTTCCCGACGCTGCGTGGCCTGCTCTAAGGACAGCAGGTGCCAGAAACTCTTCACCCCCACTCCGGCTCCCCGTGACATGGCGGGCCTGAGTGTCCCCGCGAGTGCAGAACGAGGGCTGCTTCCCCTGAACTGTCTCTTCGGGTTGGCCCACAGCCCCTCCCCCTGCAGGAGCCACTTTTGGGGGAAGCTCAAGAGGTGAAGGGTCACCTCCAGGTGAGGCCTTGGGGAAAAGGTCAGCAGGGGCCCCTCCAGCCTGCTCCAGGCATCACAATCGTGGCGTGGATGGAGCTGTGCTGTGGCTCTGGAGACTGCATTGAATCTCAGCTCTGGGATCTGCAAGCGAGGTGTGACCTTTGGAGAGTTATTTGACCTCTCTGAGTCTTGGATTTTCTCCATGCAGAAAGTAA
>CAUYSK010094737.1:0-22604 GCA_963575035.1 Avahi laniger
CACTTGCAGCCCCAGCTCTCAGAAGGCTGAGGTAGGAGGATCACCTGACCCCAGGAGTTTCTGACCAAAGATAGCTGAAACCGCACCACTGCACTCCATTACCCTTGAGAACAGAACAAGACTCTGTCTCAAAAAACAAACAAACAAAAAAACAAAGAAAAAAATGTTCCAAGTGAAAATAAATTTATTCCAAAGCAGTCTCCACAAATTTAAAAGAAAAGAAACATTTTAGCAATTTCTGTAACAACTATTTTTCTTCTGTGAAACAGAAATATTTTTGTATGTAATAACGTCCTTTGTTTACATAAATAGTTGTGTTCTGACAACATGCACAAAGATTAACACTACAAAATAGGATACAAATGGGACTGAAGTGCTTACCAGTGGTCCTTCTTCAAAGACATGTCCTTAGGATTTAACCATTCCACAGAGGAGCCAAGAAGCATCTGAAGTTCATTTGTGAATTCAACCAAATCTAACAGTTCTTTGCTTTCCGGATTGAAGGCTTCCAAGTCCTTAGAGCAAGAGAACAATACGCTTTCTGAAACTTGCTTGTAAAACTCTGCCTCTGCAATTGTGACGATTTCCATGTTTGGAAAATTGGAGCGGAATATGCAGGATGACATTTGCAATTTCTTAAGCACATCTGAAAACAATAACCAGTTTCGTGGCCTACAAAATAAAAAGAGAAGTAGTTCCTATTTCTGGCAAAATTAAAAGTGCTCCCAACACTTAATCAGTATCTTGAAAAAAATGTCTATCCCTACAACAAAATCCATTTTGAACCTCCTGCCATTCCTCCTACCATATCTACTTTCTGACCAACATTCTTTTTTCACAGTCAGGATAAATACGTAGTTTTAGTGAGAATGATTTGAGACTTATCTAGTTTTAGGATAACATCTAGACAAGACTGATTTATACAAAGCAAAAGGAAGATCTCAAAAAGAATCATCATAACACCCAATTCATTGCTCTTGCTGCTGGTAAAAACACCTAAAGTTCTATTCATTATGCTCTGAAGACAATTCAGTTTATGACTCTTAATATGTCCCACTATACTCACTGAGACAAATGTCTGCATCTCAACCCAAAGGGAATGATTACAAACATTTTTTTGATCTTTCCTCTCCTCTGACCTTACTAACAGACCACGTTAATCCACAGAAGGCTGTTTCTCTTTTCACACATCTCCAACCATAGCCTCCGTTCAAAAAGAAAAATGCTACATTCCTTGCATATACCCTGCAATACAACTTCATTATTTTCATTTCTCATAAAACTCAAAAAAAAAAACAGAGCACAAAATATCACTTCACCTCCATTGGATGCAGCTATTATCAAAAAGATAAAAAATAAATGCTGGCGAAGATGCTGACAAAGGAGAATGCCGGTACACTACTGGTAGGTTCCCCAAAATAAATAAATAAATAAAAATAGAACTATCATATAAGCCAGCAACCTCACTGCTGGGAAAATATTCAAAAGAAAGGAAATCAATACATCAAAGAGAAATCTGCACCCCCATGTTTATGGCAGCACTATTAACAAAATACAAGACAACCTGTGTCCAAAAACAGATGAACAAATAAATAAAATGTGACACATAGACACAATTTAACATTATTCAGTAACAAAAAAGAATGAAATCCTATTACTTGCAGCACCATGGATGGAACATAAAGTCAGAATATTAAGCAAAATAAGCCAGTGATAGAAAGACAAATTTCACAAGTTCTCATTCATACGTGGGAGCTAAAAAAGTGGATCTCTTGTTGAGGTAGAGAGTAGAGTGGTTGTTACCAGAGTCTGGCAGCAGGGAAAAGAATGAAGAGTGGGTGGTTAAAGGGGTTCAAAAATACAGTTAAATAGAAGGAATAAATTGTAGTATTTGATAGTAGAGTAGGGAAATTATAGTTAACAACATCTTTTCATATATCACTAAAGGAGAAAATTTGTAATTTTCCCGAGACAAAGAAAAGATACGTCCTCAGGATGATGTATATTTTAATTACCATGATTTTGTCATTAGACATTATACGCATGTAGCAAATTATCACAGGTACACCTGATGTTCCTCCAAAAGACCCTATAACAGTCTAGTGAAGGACTCCTATGACTCTTTTACAAACAATTTAATAAGTGACAATTTAAATGCTTAAGCTTTGGAGCCTTACTTGTCTTGATGGTGCTCTGATGAGGATAATTTACACTATGCTACGAAACCAATTAATTAACTGAGTGTAATTAATCTTTTCCAGAAAAAATCTACGGCATTATGTAAAATTTTAAGGACATGAAATTTATAGAACACACATACACACATCCCTTCATCTACTTAAAAATATTTTTAAATCCTTTTCCTACCCAAATAGTGGCTCAAATAATTTTCAGCCACATGACAGCTGCTGCTTACCCCTGAGAAACAGACACTCGAATGTTATAACATGGTAATAGGGGACTATCTGAAAATTCAAATTCAAACACATCGCTGTTAGTCTCATTTTGATCATTCTGGTCCTCTGGTCCTGGGGGGTCTGCCAAAATATTATATCCAGCTGTATTATCTGGTTCTAATGGAAGGAAGAAAGAGAGAAAGGAGTCAGTAAGGGTACTTTAGCTGTCATCAAAGGACTCTGAATGAAAATAGATCCTTTCCCAATAGAGACACATTTATAGCATCCATCATGCACCTCGCCTCACCCACATCTCAGAGGAATGTTCTGAGCCTTATTTACTTCCCACTGAACTAAAAACAATAATGTTACTCACCACAGACAGAGCTGCCATAGAACTCCCAAGAGCCATTCAACTCATTGTCACTGCAACCCTGTAGATCATTTAAATAATCTGGAGCGGAGAAAGAAAACCAAGATTTTTAAAAAATGTTAAAACTAATAAATTCAGTAAAGTTGCAGGATACAAAATCAAAATACTATAATCAGTTACATTTCTATACACTAACAATAACCCATTTGAAAAGGAAATTAGGAAAACAATCCTACTGATACTAGCATCAAAAAGAATACGTAGAAATAAAATTAACCAAGAAAAGACTTGGACACTAAAATTTATAAAACTTTGCTAAAAGAATTCAAAAACGTACGGATAAATGAAAACACATCCAATGTTTATGGACTGGACGTAGATTATTATCAAAATAATCCTTGCCAAAAATGACTTTGAATGAAAATATAGAAATAGAAAAAAAAATCCTAAAGTTCAGATGGAATCTCAGATATAAGTGTACCACCAAAGGCTAAACAGAAAATAGTTAGCTGTACTAGAAATAATATATTGCACTATACAAGGAGCTTCATATAACGAAAACAATCGAGAACAAACAGAGGTGGTGGACTCAGACTTCCTGATTTAAAATCCACTATAAAGCTAATCAAAACAATGTGATTTAATGTGGTACTAGCATAAAGGTAGACATGACCATGTTATAGACAAAATGGAATAAAATAGTGGGTTCATAAATAAACTTTACCATATGTAGTTAACTCCGGTTCTACTGTAGGGAAAACAATTTAGGCAAGGATTCTAAGACCTTTCAGTGGGGAAAAGGACAGTTTTTCAACAAATCATGCTGGAAAACTGTATATTCAAATACAAAAGAAAAAAAATGGACCTTTACCTAAGGCCACATGAAAAATTAATTCAAAATGGATTAAAGATGTAAACATAACACCTAAAATTATGAAACTTTTAGAAGAAACCACAGAGCAAAACTTGATGACGCTGGATTTGACAATGATTTCTTGGATGTAACATCAAAAGCACAAGCAACAAAATAAAAAAAAAATTGAGAAATTGGAGTTAATGAAAACTTTAAAATATTGTGTTTCAAAAGATATCAACAGAGTATAAAGGAGGCACACAGAAGGAGGAAAACATTTACAAAGCACATATCTGATCAAGTTCTAAAACTCAACAACGACAAAAAACCTGATTCAAAAATGAGCAAAAGCGTAACAGATATTACTCCAAAGAAAATATATAAATGACCAAAAAGCACAAAAAAGAATGCTCAAACTAAGTTATCATTAGGGAAACTCAAATCAAGACAACAATGAGATACCACCTCACATCCACTATGAGGACTACTTACAAAAAATAAAATACAATAACAAGTGCTAGCAAGGATGCTAGGAAGCTGGAACCCTTGTGCATCAGTGGTGGGAATGTTTAATGGTGCCATATCATCCAGCAATTACACTTCTGGATAGGTACCCAAGAGAATTGGAATCAGGGGCTCAAAGGGCCTCCACAATGTTCATAGCATCCCAGGCAGGGGTCATTTTTCTATAAACTCAACAATAAGCGGGCATGTCACGTCCTGTCTACCCCAGGAAACTTCCTTTATGCACATTGACACAATTTTCTGATACCCTGTTCTCTGCTGATCTAACTAAAACATATACCTAATCATCTGTCTTCCCCGGGACAGACAACTCTAACACTTTAGCCCACCAAACAAAAGCTAGATTGGAAAGCTAAGAATTTTGTATCTATAATATGCAAAAATAAATGAGCCCTTCCTTTGAAAAGAGACTAACCTGCTTTTTCCAATTGGTTAAATCTAATTCACGGAAAACAACTGCGGTCCACGTGAGTTAGTGGCATTCTTTAGCAGTATCTGTATAAGGAGTTTAACTGTTTCTCATATTCACGGGAACTTTATGCTCTGTTTTAGGGATCCAATAACGACTGAAGCTTAAATGATGATTATTGCACACTGAATAATACAGAGTTATTCAAATAACTTCAGGTATGAAAAGTTTGAATGTTTTGTCATCCAAACCAAGACATAAAAATATGACTCATGCTTAGGTTAAACATGATTTGCAGAAAATGTAAATAATTTTAGGAGACCTTTTAAAGTACTAGTAAAAATATATCATAGTAAATATACAATCAATGGCTAATCATCAAAATACTTAGCTTTACTAGAATGATCTGTTACACTTTACAAAAGCCACACTGGGCTGCCTTAAAGCCTAAAGCTTTTTAATCTGTGTCTAGCAAAATACAAATCTCAAAAATATGATTACTAAGTTTTGAATAAAGAACATTCCTTGAACCTTGTCATTTCAGTTCCTTAAAGTGACTTACCTGTAAGAAACATTTCCATAAGTTTGCTGTTGGTCATTTTGATTATAGTTCTACCAGAGTAGGTGGCCAACGTGGGGTCAGCACCGTAGGAAAGGAGAAGGCGAACAATTTCCAAATGATCATTTTCAACTGCATCATGGAGAGGCCTAGCAGGAGACATGTAGTGGAATTAAACTCATGCACACTTCCTTGTTTCTGGAGTGTTTTCCTTTGGAGGCATGTATATTATGTGTGGTAAGTCTCCTAGGGACAATATTTCACCAAGATGATAGAGAATCTCATCGCTATTGCACATACAGAGAAACTGAGACACAGTGACTAACTCCAGGTAAAGTGACAACCTACTCTGTTATTTCTAAATGTATTTATTTATTTATTATTTTTTAAATTTATTTATTATTTCTAAATATATTTATTTCTAAATTATTTCTAAATCTCTTAACCCTTTAACATTAAAGTGCAAGTGAAGAGACTATGTCATGACTAACTATCAAATGTAAATCTATCTTAATCTAAGGCATAAGGACAAAAAAAGTCTTCAAGGAACTTAAGCAGTGACAGATTATATAAGTTAACTTAGGAAAAACATCTCTCCATTATGCAAGCCAATAGAACAAACAATTGTCATATAATTTCAAATATTCCTACTGTGTTTTTAAAAATAATCTGAGTCCAAATATAAGTGATCAGTTAAGACTAATCACTTATTAGAAACTGAAAGCCTGATCCCAAGACTTTTCAGAGATCAGTGATCAATCTTCTGGTCCAGAACCAGAGTCATTGGATCAAGGTGAGTTCTTAGGAGGGTATAAAATTCTTCCCTCCATGTTCACTGTAAAATAGAACACTGTCCATAGTTCTACGCTGAGGGAATACTCTTTGGAATCTGGAAAGACAAAAATGCATTTTAGTTTTGCTATTTTTATAAGGAAAACATTAATACTAGCTTTCCAGCAGCCACCATATCCACACAATCAGGAATATGCTTAGGCTGACTCAGACCTAGGTTTTTGACCAATAAACTGGGGTCAGGAACAGGATGAGGCCACAGCTACAAATGTGAGTAGTGATGAAATGTCCTGCCAAACCAGTGGCAGTGGCCCTTGTGTACTCTCGGGGTTTGCAGCTAACACATATTTTAAATACAGTGATGGAGAGTCCAGGATCTTATAAGGTTATTTTACATATTATTTATGCAGGTCTTGACATTGCACGTGTGTGTATGTATACATTCTGGATATCCAAAAGACAAACACACATACACAGAAGTATGAAGAAGAGCTCCAAATTGCCATCAAATGGCCAGGAGAGGCCTCAAGTGAAAGACTGAAGACAATGAGGAGTTTGAGCTTGAACTTACGGGGAGGCAAGGCATGAGGACAGCCTTCATGAAGCAGAAAGCTTCTTGTGTTGGATTACAGTGAAAAGTTATGCCAATTCCAAGAAAAAAAGTGACTAAAAATAATATCTCATTATTCTATCACAACTGTATGTTACTTATTTTTCTCCAAGTTTTGGGAAGAAAAGTTAAAAATAGAGGAAAAAGTTTAACGTTTCTGAAAAAAGCAATATTACAAAACCAAAACCAATAAAATTAGTTCAAAACTAACAGTGAAACGTAAGCTATCTGTCACAGGCAAACACACATACATACACCATGCAGTCAGAATCAGAATCAATCCTTTAAGGGTAACCATTTGTTGTTCTTTTTTGCATTATTATCATTCTAAGAAGTTAGAGGCTATAGCATGAATCTTTTAGAGTAGCAGCCTGGTATGAAAGGAAAAGCAGACTGAGGCTAAACATTTATTAATATAAACATGTCATAAATCTTAATAAGTTTTAATTATTTATATTCTTAAAATATAAAAGTGGTAAAAATCTACATAAGAAATTTACCATCTTAACCATTTTTTTTTATTTCAGCATATTATGGGGCTATAGATGTTTAGGTTACACATGTTGCCCTTGCCCCCGATCCCAAGTCCGAGATTCCAATATGTCCATCCTTCGGGTGGTGCACATTGCACTCTTTGTGTATGCATATACCCGTCCCCTCCTTCTTTCTCCCCCCTCTCCCCTCCTCCCTGCCCAACATCCAATAAATGTTATTCTTATATGTGCACTTATGTGTTGATCAGCATCTTAACCATTTTTAAGTGTTCACTTCACTACCACAAAGGCCATCACATTGCTGTACAACCATCACCACCATTCATCTACAGAACTTTACACTGACTCTCTGGACCCATTAAACAATAACCTCATTACCCCCTGCTGCCAGCCTGAGCCACTACCATTCTTAATTTGTCTCTAAAAATTTGACTTCTCTAAGCAATTTTGACTCTAATCTTCTCATAACTGAAACAATATAGTAATTATCCTTCTCTGACTGTTTTATTTCTGTTAGAATAATCTCAGGGTTCATCCATGTTGTAGCTTTTGTCAAAAATTCCTTCCTTTTTAAGAATAAGTAATACTCATATAGGTATATGCCAAATTTTGTCTATCCATTCATTCGATAATGCACATTTAGGTGGTTTTGACTTCATAGCTACCTGTTTTCAGTTCTCTCTCTCTCTCTCTCTCTCTCTCTCTCTCTCTCTCTCTCTCTCTCTCTCTCTCTGTGTGTGTGTGTATGTGTGTATACATTCTGGATATCCAACATGAAATTTCAGGATCATACAGTAATTCTATTTTTAATTTTTTGAGGAACCTCTGTATACCATTTTCCATAGTGGCTGTACCATTCTACATTCTAACCAGCTAAATACATGGATTCCAATTTATCCATACCTTTACCAACATTTACTAGTTTCTGTTAAAAACAAAACAAAACTAGGTATCCTAACAGATGTGAGAATATATCTCAATATGGTTTTGATTTACATTTCCCTGGTGAATAAAAATGTTGAGGTGTTTTCAGGTGAGGCTACTGACAACAAAGATAATTGCCACTTGTTACACATCAAAGAGACTGTAGTATAACACTCAGACACCAGAAATATCAGTAGGCTAGAGGCTCTTGAGAGCAGGGACAAGTCATTTAACTGAAAAATTATAAGCCCAGAGAACTAATATCCCCAGAAAAGATGTGATAGGCCACCACATTCTTCAGCTGTGCTGAGTGGTAAAGAATTTCTCTGTATGAAGCAAGTCTCTAAAGACTGTGGAAAATGGCTTTTTTTAAATGTTCAAATCTCAACAAAAGATTATAATGACTACAAAGAAACAGAGAAACAAGGTCCAGTCAAATAAATCTTCAATAACTGACAGTAAATAAAAAGAGATCAAAGCATTACCTGACAACAAGTTCAAATTAACTGTGGCTGATGGGTTTTTGAAAAAACATAAATTGGTTGACTGGATTAAAAAAAATCCATCTGAAAATGCAAATCAAAACCACCACAATGAGATATCACTTAACTCCAGTGAAAATGGCTTTTATCAAAAAGTCCTGCTAAGATAATTGTGGGCATGGATATGTAGATACAGGAATACTCATGCACTGCTGGTGGGACTGCAAACCAGTTCAACCTCTGTGGAAAGTAATATGGCGATATCTTAAAGAGATACAAGTAGAACTACCATTTGATCCAGGAATCCCACTACTAGGCATCTACCCTATCGAAAAAAAGACATTCTGTAATAAAGACATCTGCACTAGAATGTTTATAGCAGCACATTTCACAATTGCAAAGATGTGGAAACAACCCAAGTGCCAATGAAGACATGAATGGATTAATAAAATGATGTGTGTGTGTGTGTATATATATAAAATATATATACACACACACACACACCATGGAGTTCTATTCAGCTGCAAAACACAATGGTGATCTTGTAGTATCCTGGATAGATCTGGAGCCCATTCTATATATATTCACGGCCTCCTGGCCTCCAAAGATTGCTTGTGAGTGCTCTCTTACGGCTCTCAAGAGTGTCTCTTTGTCTGGACAGTTTAATTGTAACATACTTCAATGTGAATCCTAGAGTTTACATACTTTTGGTCACTGTGTTTCTTTAATGTTTATATACATGCTTTTCATCAAATTTAGAAAATTTTCAGCCAGCATTGCTTCAAATAATTTATATCCCCTTTCTCTCTCTCTTCTCCTTCTGGGCCCGCAACATGTATCTGTTAGTCTGCTTGTTAGTGTCCTACAGGTCCTAGAAGATCTGTTCATTTCAATCTCTTTATTGGTATTCTATCCTCATTAATTTTCTTGACTTATTCCACATCTTCTTTTAACTTTTTGATCATCTTTAACACAATTAAGTGTTGGTCTAGTACTTCCCTTCTGGTCTTTTAGGAAAAATGTGTTGATTTTTTGCCTTATAATTGATATCACTTCTGGTTCTCTGTTCTGTGATGATCTTTTGATTGAACATTGGACATTTGAATATTATAATTTGGTTAATGTAGTTTCTGGTGTTGCTGTATTTTTTTTTTTTTAATATTGTAGGGTTGTCTCTCTGCTAAGGATCAGACTGAGATGTAAGATCTTCTCAGGTCGTTCCCAAGCCCATAACTTTCTAAAATCCCTCATATATGCAAGTGATTTAGTTCAGTTTTTTAAATTCATTTTTCCAAGATTTATGGGCTTACCGCTGCCATAAAAATTGTGTATTTTAAGGTGAGCCGTGGGAGGATTTGAGGTATACATACAATGTGAAATGTTTACGACAATTAACCTTAACAGTAACATCTCCACCATTTCACATAGTTAACTTTGTGTGTATATGTGGTGGTAACATTTAAGAGCTACTTAATTTCCATTAGCATATTTCAGGTATACACTACTATTATTAACTGTAGTTATGATGCTGTACATTATATCAGCAGACTTATTCATCCTGTACAACTGAAACTTGGTACTCTTGGACCAAAATCTTTCTATTTTGTGACTGTATTTGATGTCCTAATCTTTATATGTGTAGATTCCAAAAAAAGAAAAAGGAAAAAGAGGGTGGAAAAAAGACACTGGTTCTTTAAACTCACTAAAAGTCACTTCAGCCAGAGGAAAGTCTGTTAACAATAGTTGTCTGCCTCTGTGTCCACATCTCTCATGATCAGAAACAGCAATTGGAGATCAGAACACAGATCCCCAATTTTTAGTGGACAGGATACTTTTGCCCATACTGGGTCCTGCAAGCTTCATGCAAGCTGCTTCAGTAATGTGTGCATGGTTCCATACCATGGAAGTAAGCATGGAGGGCAGGTATCTGGTACGGATATTGAGACCTGAAATTGAAATTAACTGTAATTTACCCTGAAGTTGTGAGATTTCAATGGACTTCAAAGTTTCAAAATAGTAACATCAGACAAATTCTACTAGTGTGATTGCCTGGGGAGGGAGGCATTGCTGGTGCTACTCCATCTATTTCACTCTCTTCTCATAAACTTTTAATGTTATATCTGCTTTGGTAGAATTGTCTGATTCAATTCTAAGTGATTTTGTCATCAGTGTACTACTTATTCCTCTTTCTCTAGGCTTTCGTGCATACCCTTAAAAATCACTGTCACTACCCTGAACTGAGCCACCAGGCTTAAACACACCACTGACCTGGTTCCATCATGGGCACTGCAGTTGACATCAGCAGCATATTGAAGAAGGTGTTGTACAATGTGGAGCCATCCGCTTGCACAAGCTTCATGTAGGGCACAGTAACCTGCATTGTCTCGGTGATTCACATCACAAATCTTGTTCTCCAGGCAGTACAACACCAATTCCTACGGAGAAGAGAAGAGGGAACACTGTAAGATCACTGTACAATTAACCTTGTAAGGGGGACTTCTCTTTAGTTTGTTAGTGTCACTTTTAAAAGGCCCAAGAATCTATTGTAGCTCAGGCAGGCCATGGATACCTTCATAAGGGACAAATGAGTATGTGAAGATCTTGTGACGGGGCAAGTGTAGTCTAGGACTCTGTAGGATGGTGATTGTGCTCTGCTGCTCCAGCTGCCTGGACATGGGGAATTAAGCTTCACATTCTCCAGCCCTGCAATTCCTCCTCTCTAAAAACAAGGAGAGGGGTCAAGATGGTGGAATAGTAGAAGCCTCTATGTGCCACTCTCTGGGAGAGGATTGAAAGTGGTTAAGTGAATATATACCTTCAGATTTATCAACTAAGAGAGAACATGGGGAATCAAAAGAGAGGAGATGGGACCAAGGACTGTGGAGAACTAAGAAACACTGAGGAAAAACATTGCAGAATATACTAACAAATGGTCAAACAAATGCTTGAGGATAGGTAGAATTAAAAATGTTGAAATGTCCATACTACTCAAAGTGGTTGAAAAATTCAATTAAAATACCAATGTGACACTTTATGCATCTAGACAAAAAAATTCTATGGTTTGTTTTCGTAGAAAAAATCCCAAATAGCCAAAACAATCTTAGACAAAAAGAAGAAATCTAGAGGCATGATTACCACACGTCAAACTATACAATAGGCAATAGCAATGAAAAAAGCATGGTATCAGGACAAAAATAGAGACATAGAACAATGGAACAGAATAGAGAACCCAGTGTAAAACCATCTACCTACAACCAACATTGGACAAAGCAGACAAAAACATACACCGAGGATAAGAAGCCCGATTTGATAAATGGTGCTGGGAAAATTGGATAGCCACATGCAGAAGAATGAAACAGGGCCCCTATCTCTCTCTATTCACAGAAATTAATTCAAGATGGATAAAAGACTTAAATCTATGACATGAAAGTTTTAGAATTCTAGAGGAAATTGTAGGAAAAATTCTTCCGTAATAGATATCAACTTAAGCAAACAATTCATGGTAAGACCCGAGCGGCAACCATATAAACAGAAAAAATTAATAAATGGCAATTAACTAAACTAAAAAGCTTCAGCACAGCTAAGGAACAATCAACACAGCAAATAGACAACCTGTAAAATGGTACAAAATATTTGCAAGCTAAACATCCAATAAAGGGCTTATATCCACTATTGACAAAGAACTTAAATCAGAAAAGAAGAAAAAAATCAACCCTATTAAACCCTTTTTAATACATGGGCAAAAGACATGAACAGAAGCTTCTCAAAAGAAGAAGGACAAATAGCCAATAAACATGTGGAAAAATGCTCAACATAACTACTCATCAGGGAAATGCAAATCAAAGCTACAATGAGATATCATTTGCACCCAGTAAGAGTAAATTTTATTTAAAAGGCCATAAACAGTAGATGCTGGAGTGGATGCAGAGAGAGGAGAACACAGACACTATGTAGTGGGACTGAAAATTAGTAAAACCCTTATGAAAAACAGTACGGAGATTCCTCAAAGAACAGAAAGTAGACCTACTATTTGGTTCAGCAATCCCACTGTTGAACATCTACTGAAAGAAAAAGACTTTTCATAAAAAAGACATATGCACTTGAATGTTCATTGCAGAAAAATTCACAACTTCAGAGGTGTGGAATCAACCCAAGTGCCCATCAATTCAAAGGTGGATTAATAAAATGTAGTGTAAATATACCACGGTATGCTAGTCAGTTACAAAAAGAAGATAAACTCATACCTTCTGCCACAATATGTATGGAACTGAGGACCATTCTCCTATGTGAAGTATCTCAAGAATGGAAAAACAAACATCACATGTGCTTACTATTAAACTGGAAATAACCAGGGATCACACATGTGCACAGGAATTCAATGGAATTCAAAAATCTGTTAATGGGTACAACAGACCATGTCTCGGAGATGGGCACACCTACAGCCAGGACTCAAGAATTACAAAAGTGATCCATTGTACTAAAATATATGCAGCACCTTCTTAACATTTTGAAATGAAAAAAAAATGACAAATCTGGAGGCATCACATTATCAGACTACAAGCAAAACTCCAAGGCTATAGTAATCAAACAGTATGGCATTGGTACAAAAATATAGACACAGACCAATAGAACAGAACAGGGAACCTAGGTATAAATCCATGTATCTACAGCCAACTAATCTTTGACAAAGCAGACAACAACGTTCACTGGCCAAAAGAATCCCTATTCAATAAATGGTGCAGAAAAAATTGGATACCACGTGCAGAAGAATAAAACATGATCCCTACCTATCACCACTGACAAGAATTAATTCAAGGTGGATAAATGATTTAAATCTAAGGCATGAAACCATAAGAATTCTAGAAGAAAATGTATAGAAAACTCTTCCAGATAGTGTTCTAGGAAATGAATTTCTAAGTAAGACTCCAATGGCAATAACAGACACAACAAATAATAAATGGGCCTTTATGAAATTAAACACAGAATAGTGCTGGGAAAACTGGAGAGCCACATGCCGAAGAATAAAATATCTCTCTCTCTGTCTCTCTCATCATATATAAAAATTCAATGAAAATTGATAAAATATTTAAATGTGAGACCTGTAGCCATAAAAATTTCAGAAGAAAATGTAGATAAAACTCTTCTAGACATCTGCCTAGGCAAATAATTTATGACTAAGATGCCAAAGGAAAGTTCAGAAACGGTAAACATAAACAAATTGAATTTAATTGAAAAGCAGAAGTTAAGAAAATAACAGAGGAAACAGACAACCTACAGAAGGATAGAAAATATTCACAAACTACACATCTGATAAAGGGCTTATATCCAGAATCTACAAAGAAATCAAGCAAGAAAATAACAAACAACATTAAAAAGTGAGCAAAAGGCCAAGCGTGGTGGCTCACGCCTATAATCCTAGCACTCTGGAGGCCAAGGCGAGAGAATCGTTTGAGCTCAGGAGTTTGAGACTAGCCTAAGCAAGAGCGAGACCTTGTCTCTACCAAAAATAGAAACAAATCAGCTGGACAACTAAAAATATATAGAAAAAATTAGCCAGGCATGGTGGCACATGCCTGTGGTCCCAGCTACTCAGAGGCTGAGGCAGGAGGATCACTCGAGCCCAGGAGTTTGAGGTTGCTGTGAGCTATGCTGATACCACGGTATTCTAGTCCAGGCAACAGAGTGAGACTCTGTTCAAAAAAAAAAAAAAGTGAGCAAAAGACATGAACAGAAGCTTTTTAAAAGAGATAGTTGGAGGAGGAAACAAGATGGCAGATGAGAAACATCTCTAGCCAGAGCATCACTGCAAGAAGGAGAAATGTTGAATGAAAAAGAAACAAACAGACAGACACGCACTGTTGGTTGAGGGTTGGAAGCAAGTGTACCTGAACCTACAGAGATTTCACAGGAAGATGTTGCAGATCAGAACTGGGAGGAGAAAGGCATCATCAGGGATTAAGCCCCAAGAGGCATGGAGATGAGCCAGAAGGGCAGGTGGAGCAGTTACAATCCCCCTCCCTTGCTTTTCGGACTGCTGGTGGATTCCCGAGCTGCAGGAGAGACTTGCCAGAATTAGCCCAGAGAGAAGACTGCCACCAGTGAGCAGGGAGGTCCCTCAGGGAGCTTCCTGCCCCACAGATCCAAGTGGTCTGGCAGGCCCCATATTGCTTCTCTACCCACTGGGTGCTTTTGTCCTCCGTGAGGGGCCTAAACTCCTCAGGACTCCTTTTGCTGGTTGCCTGAAAGACATTTCCCAACTCCAGCCCAGACTGCAGGAGCCACAGTGGTCCAATGAGCCCAAGGAAACCTGTGGGACTCCAGAGCCCCGTCACTCAGGGAGGACTGCCTCCTGAGGAGAGTGTAGGAAACTATCAGTCCACCACCTAGTACATTTCCCCCCCATCTCTTCCTCTACCCATGACTGTTTGGAGAGAGAGTTTAACCACCATCTGGAGGCATCTACAGGGAACAGAGATCAGGTCTTTCCTTTTGGGGCTCTGCACTGTACTGAGGGGCAATAGGACTGGAAAGTCCCTACCTGCCAGCCCTTCCTAGTGCTGGCTTGACCAGTGATTCCACCAGAGCAGGACACACCCCAAGGCAGAAGGACATTGATCCAGCTTGTGTGCCACATGAGGGACTTGGAACTAACATTCTTCTCCCAGGCATGGTTAGGGATTGATCTCCAGGCTTAGGGGACAGGTCTGAAGGCCA
Source organism: Avahi laniger (assembly GCA_963575035.1). Classification (NCBI taxonomy): domain Eukaryota; kingdom Metazoa; phylum Chordata; class Mammalia; order Primates; family Indriidae; genus Avahi; species Avahi laniger. The sequence goes on from CAUYSK010094737.1 coordinate 15,132, forward strand.
GAGTCCACATACCCAGGCCTCAATCTCATTGTATAGGGTCATGGAGAAGATATCTGAGAATTAGTCTATGGAGGTGCAGTGTGCCTTCAGAGGCATATCAGAGTGATTCCTAGCTATAGCATGCTCATGGGACACCCCTCCTCCCACAAAAGTACCAAGCTCCCAGCTCAGGGCAGAATCCTGAGCAGGAAACCTCCTAGCCTGCATCTTGTCATGGGGGAGCTCAGTTGGCTTGAGGTCCTGCCTGTTGGCAGAGGCCCGGAAGAAACTGAAGAATAGGTAAAGTGGAAAGGAATGAAGCCTGCTCCAGACTGCAGGTCTCAGACAGCTCTAAACCCACACACAGACTTTCTGGTTGAGTGGGACCACTTCAGTCCCTTCCTGGCAGCTTTGCCAACAGATGAGGAACAGACCTTTGAGCCTTGCTAAAAACACTTGTGGAGCTTGAAGGCAGGCTCACCCAACCCAGCCCTGCCCAACCTCTTTCCCTTAATTGCCCTTGCTTTGAGGTGGAGAATAAGGACTCATCGGAAGTTCCAGGGCCCCACCACCATCTGGGGCAGTAGAGGGCTTCTCCTGAGGAATTAGAGCTGGTCACAAAGCCCAAAACCAACATTGCTTGCTCTTTGGGGCAAGCACCATCTACTGACAGGGTGTTCAATTTGCACATTCTTTTATTGCATTTACTGACTCATCAAACAGGGTGTGGTCTATTCCCACCAATAAGCACCACCTACTAGCTCAGAGATTAAATGGGCATGTCATTTTCTAAATTAAAGGTCAAAGGTAAGAAGCAACAGCCGCTCCAGATGGAAAGGAATCGGCAAAAGAATCCAGAGGTATGAAGAATCAAATGGAAAGGACAGCCCCAAAGGAGAACAGTAGCTCCCTAGCAAAGGATACCAACTTAAATTGGAACACTGAAATGACAGATGAAGAACTTTGAACATGGATTGTAAGAAAACTCAATGAAATTCTAGAGAAAATGGATACCTGACACAAAGGAACCACAAGAAAATCCAGGAAATGGAAGAGAAATTCACTAAAGAAATTGAAATGTTAAAGAAAAGTCAAAAAGAAATTCTGAAAATGAAGAATTTATTCAAGGAATTACAAAATAATGCAAATCCTCAAGAATAGGGTAAGTCAATCAGAAGAAATAATCTCAGAGATTGAAGACAATGACTTTCAATTACATAAGTCAGTTGCAGGGATAAAGCACAGAAATAAGAGAAAAGAGCAAAGCCTACAAGAAATGTGAGATTACACGAAGAGGCCTAACAGAACAATCACATAGCCATCCATCAGGGTGAAGAATAAAATACACAAGGGTTGGATAAACTATACGAGAATATAATGAAAGAAAATTTCCTTGGCCTTGATAGAAATCTAGCTATCCATGTACAAGAATCTCAAAGGACTCTTGGGGGATACAATGCAAACAAGAAAACAACATAACACACAGTCATCAGACTGGCCAAAATAAAGATGAAAGAGGCCGTCCTATGAGCTGTAAGGTAAAAGCAGCAGGGACACTTACAAAGGAAAATCCATCAGACTAATTGCAGACTTCTCAACTGAGACCTTACAAGCTGGATGGGACTGGGGCAGCATTCTCAGTCTTTTCAAACAGAATGATGCCAAGACTAGAATTATTAATCCTTCCATACCAAGTTTCTTATATGAAGGAGAAATAAAGACCTTCTCAGACAAGCTAACACTTAGGAAATTCATCAAGACAAGACCTGCCCTCCAGGAAGTACTCAGAACACCCTTACAAACTCGAATCACCACAACAGACACTCAACAATGTAAACTCATCTGAAAACTAAAGATCAAAGCATAGAAGGCTCAAGAGAGGAAAAAAAGCAACAAAGTTCAACCAAATATTATGAACAGAAATCTCCCCCACTTATCAATTCTTCAAATAAATGTGAATGGCTTCAACTGTCCACTAAAGAGACACAGGCTGGCCGAATAGAAAAACATGCATAAGCTAAATATCTACTGTCTTTAGAAAACACATCTAACCCAAAAGGATTCATTCAGACTCAAGGTGAAGGAATGAAAAACAATATTCCATGCAAAGGGAAAACAAATAAAACTGGCATAGCAGTTCTGATATCAGATCAACTTAGGCTTCAAATCAACAAACATAATGACAGACAAAGATGGTCACCATAAGATGGTGAAAGGTAAAATTCAACAAGACAGAACAATACTCAATACATATGCACCTAAGTCAGATGTACCCAGCTTCATAAAGCAAGTCCCACAGGATCCAAACAAAATAAATGATAAACAGCAGCATTCTAATAGTTGGAGACTTCAACTCCCCTCTTCTAGAGCAGGACAGATTCTCCAAACAGAAAGTAAAGAAAGAAACAGTGAACCTAAATAGAACTGTAGAACAAATGGGTTAAACAAACATTTACAGAAATTTCTACCCCAAAACTGCTGAATATACTTATTTCTCATCAGCTCATGGACACTCTCTAAAATTGACCATATTCTAAGTCATAAAACATGTCTCAACAAATTAAAAAGGAAATAGAAATTATACCATCACATCTTCTGAGACAACAGTGGAATAAAATCAGATTATCAACTGCAACAGAAACACTCATCTCTACACAGAGTCATGGAAATTAAGCAACCTTCTGCTAAATGATTATTGGGTCAAGGAGGAAATTAAGATGGAAATTAAAAGATTCTTTGAACTCAATCATAAAGGGGATGCAGGTTATCAAAATCTGTGTGACACAGCTAAAGAAGTCCTGAGACAAAAATTCATAGTCTTAAATACCTGCATACAAAAGATAGAAAGATCAATAATCAACAGTCTAATGAATCCACTAAAAGCACTGGAAAAAGAAGAGCAAATTAATCGCAAACAGAGAAGAAGAAAAGACATAAAACCAGAACGGAGCTAAATTAAATTGATAACAAAAGAACTATATCAAAGATTAATGAAACAAAACACCAATTCCTGGAAAAGATAAAATTGACAGGCTTCTCAAGAGATTAACCAGAAGCAGAAAAGGAATGACTCCAATAAACTCAATCAGGAATGAAACAGGAGAAATTACAACTGAAATGACAGAATTATAAAATATAATGTATGAACACTGTAAAAATCTCTATGCACATAAACTCGAAAATGTGCAGGAAATGGACTAATTCTTGGAAACACATAACCTTCTTAGGCTCAATCTGGAAGAAGTAGAACTACTGAACAAACTAACATCAAGTGTTAAAACTGAAACAGCAATAAAATATCTTCCTAAAAAAGAAAAGTCCCTGACCAGATGGTTTCAAACCGAAATTCTACCAGACTTACAAAGAAGAACTGGTGCCAATCCTACAGAAATTATTCCACAACCTCCACATTTTATGAAGGCATCATCACCCTGATACAACAGCCAGGAAGGGATTCACCAAAAGAAGAAAACTATAGGCCAATATCCTTTATGAATATAGATGCAAAAATCCTCAATTAAATCCTAACAAATCGAATTCAGCTGCTTATCAAAAAAAATAATCTAGCATGACCAACTGGACTCCATCCCAGAACTGAAGGGATGGTTCAACATACACTAATCTTAAATGTAATTCACCACATACACAGAAGTAAAAACAAAGACCACATGACCCTCACAATAGATGCAGAAAGAGCATTCAAGAAAATTCAGCACCCTTTCATGATAAGAATGTTTAATGAAATAGGCATAGATGGGACTTACATCAAAATGACAAAAGCCATATGGGAAAAACCCACAGCCAACATCATACTGACTGGGGAGAAATTTTAAGCATTCCTGGTTAGAACTGAAGCCACACAAAAATGCCCTCTATCACCACTTCTATTCTAAGTCCTAGCCAGAGCAATCAGACGAGAGAAGGAATTCAAGGGCATCCAAATCGGAGCAAAAGAGGTCAAGTTATTGCTGTTTGCTGAAAATATGATCTTGCATCTTGAAAAACCCAAATATTCTTTCATGAGATTATTGGAAATGATAAATAAATTCAGCAAGGGGACAAAAATTGGCAGAGTAGAGGTGTCTGACTCTCTGCTCCCAGAGAAAGAGATGAAGAACTCGGACAGCTACACACGAGTGGATTGCTCCTCCACGAGAACTGTATTGTGAAACTACAGAGAAACACCGTGGGACACACAAGACAGGAAATAAAAGGGCGGGGGCGCTGGTGAATGGCAGATATGATCACAAAGTCTGGAGAGTTAGAGATAAACAATAGATAATAGAGCATGGGACGGATGCACCCACCTGGCCAATAAGTGCAGTGGCATTTGACCCAGAGGAGAACATCCTGCTCCCCTACTGAAGTCTACACCCACTCAGACAGGGATGTGCCTGAGGTCGGTGAAAAATCGCAGCACAAGACAGTGGGCTCTGTGGAGAGGGGACAATAGCAGGAAACATCTTGCACTCCCTGGTGATCTGTACTAGGACTGCAGTGGGCAGGTGAGCGACTGATCTGAGCGACCACTAAAGGGAGTTAGGAGATAGGCACCTCACCTCTGCTGGTCAGAAGGCCCAGAATAAAAGAGTGATCACTGAAAAGAGGGCTTTAACCTAGAAATGGCCGATGATAAGGCTGGTTCAGGGCAAGTCAGAAAGTGCAAGATCTCATGCCTCACAGGCACAAAGATTGTCGGTGACAGACAGTGGGCATCCTGCTGTCTCAGGTCCCCAATCCAGCATCCGCCAACTCTTGAACAGTTTACCCCAGTGCTAGCGTTGTGAGGGTGGGTGGCCACCATTTTGCCGGTACACAACCCAGATGCCGTGGCATGCTACAGTTTCAGGCAGCAACTCTCCTCCAGCCTGGGGACTCTCTTGCTGGGCACAACAGGCTCCCCCTTCCACAACCTATTGCCAGCTAGCTGGGCTGGTATGGATGGGCAAATTTTGAGTGTTTTCCTACTCTAGTTCACCAGTGGTGGGAGGCTGCCATCTGTGGGATTACCAGGTGGTGGAGTGCTGGGAGGTCTCGGGCATCATCCTTCCACCTAGCACAGGGACTTTCATGAACAGTCTGGTGACCTACACCCCTGGAGGTAAAGAGATTCAAGAAAAGCCACCTTCCCCATGCAACTGGCATGAATGTGTAGGTTCTTAGCACAGATCAATAGTTGACAGCCCAGTGATTCAGCCTGTCAGACTGGCTTAGGCCATTTAGTAGGATCATAACTCTGGGACCCTCTCTCTTTGTCTGTGCAGCTGCCAACAGTGGCGTTGACAGTCAAGGAAGAAAAATCCTGGCCAGAGGCCCCAGCAGGTGCACCAAATAACCCATCAGGAGCAACCTCCCACCTGCGGTAGAAGAATCCTGAATATATACTCTGTCCCCTCCTAGTGGCTCATCAAGCAATCATAAAAGCAAACATATCCAGGCTTGTAGGCAGCTGTGATTTGCCTTGTCTCTACCACCACTGAAAAGGAGAATAGGATCCCAGTAATCCTTGGAGGTGGCAAGATCCTTCCTACAGATTGGGAATTAGCATTCCTCACCCTGGGACCAGAAACCAACACAGAGGCATCAGATTACCTTTAGAACTGGCTCCTCCATGCAAACTACAACCAAAGAAGGAGAGGGTAACCTCATAGCTTAACAAAGTGCCCTCCATCTCAGGCTATTAGAAGGCAGTGGAGTTATACACACAGGTGTGACTCACCAGGTGTAAGCTTAAGCTGAGGGACCAAACTCCCAACTCTCCACTGGAAAGAGGTGAAGGCAACAGGTCATAAGTAACCCTATTGCCAAAATATGTCTAAGGCAATACAAGACCAGTATGCCTTCTCCCACCACTGTTAAGAGTCCCTTGGGGGCTTGAAGTTAAGGACAAGAACTAGTCCTAGCACTCCTAGTTTTCAATGAATTACCCTGATGAGAAAGAACCAGAGAAAGAACACAGAGAATGTGAAAAAGCAGAGCAAAGAGTCACCCCCAAAAGACATCATCGGACTCTCAAAATTGAATATAAATTTAAATGAAAGGATTAAATTGACCGAGGAAAAAATCTGAATATGCAACATAAGGAAACTCAATGGAATCGAAGAAAAAATAGAAACATAACACAAAGAAACCATGAGAACTGTAGTGAAAAGTAATTAAAAATTCTCTAAAGAAATTGAAATATTATAACACAGATGAGAAATCTTGGAAATAAAAGGGCATTCGAGGAACTTCAAAACACAGTGGAAACCATAAAGAGTAAAATGGGTGATGTAGAGGAAAGAATCTCAGAGCTTGAAGATGATGCCTATGTGGTAAACAAATTAGATGAAGAAAAAGACCGTAGAAGCAAGAGACAACAATAAAACATACAAGAAATGTGGGATTATGTAAAGGAGCCAAATATAAGAATTACAGACATGCTGGAGAGCAAAGAAGAAAATGCACAAGGGTTGGAAGTTTATTTCATGGAATACTGGTGGAAAATATGCCTTCCCTGGCCAGAAACCTAGGTATCCAGATGCAGGAAGCACACAGAACTCCTGGGAGACTCAAAGCGAAGAGGCAATTAGCATGTCACATAATTATCAGACTGCCCAAAGTAAACATGAAAGAGGAAATCCTTCAAACAGTAAGACAAAGACAACAGGTAACCTACAAAAGAAAACCTATCAGACTAACTGCAGACTTCTGAACTGAAACCAAACAAGCCAGAAGGGACTGTGGACCTATCCTCAGTCTTCCAAAACAGAATAATGGCCAACCTAGAATGCTTTACCCAGCAAAACTAAACTTCAACTGTGAGGGACCAATAAATACTGACCCAGACAGGCAATCACTGATGTAATCTGCAAAGACCATATCTGCTGTGCAGGAAATACTCAAGACTTGAATTATACATTGAACCACGCAATAAACGGTCAACAAGTAAAATAACTAAGGAGATAAAGTCCAGAACCTGGATTTCACAATAGATCAAGAGTCAAAACAAAAGAATAAGAATTTACCCAACAATATGAACAGAAATCTACCCCAAATATCAATCCTCTCAATAAATGTGAATGGCTTCTATTGTCCCTTGAAGAGACATAGACTGGCTGAGTGGATAAAAAAAAAAATTGTGTCTGCTATCTCCAAGAAATGCATCTCATCTACAAAGATGCTTAAGACTCAAGGTCTAGGGTTGGAAAACAAACTTCCAGGCAAATGGAAATCAAAAGAGAGCAAGAGTAGCGATTCTGACCTCAGACACCATAAATTTCAAAATAGCAAAAGTAAAGAAAGACAAAAATGGTCACTATATAATGGTGAGAAGAAAGATCCAATAAGAATAATTAACAATTCTTAGTCTCTATGCACCCAACACAGGAGCACCTAGATATATAAAGCAAACTCCATTTTATCTAAATAGTATGATAAATAGTAATGACATAGTACCTGGGCATTTCAACACCTCCGCTATCTGAACTTGATGGATCCTCAAAAAAAAAAAAA